>CM028361.1:41326115-41409981 GCA_016624345.1 Platycodon grandiflorus
CTAAAAATTACTTGTACCATACCTTCCCTTGTGCTCTTCTATATCCCCTCTATCGCATATGCACGATCCACCGCGCTACGATAACTGCGGAGTCGAAGTGATAGCAATCGCTTTCCTATACTCCGTCTTCAATCCTTTCATAAACTTCGAGTCTTCCTCACTTCATCCGGAACTAAGTAAGTACAATATCGAGCCAATTCGGTAAACTTTGCGGAATACCGCCACCAACATATTCCCTTGCTTAAGATCATAGAATTCCCTTTCTCTTTTATCACGAACTACCGCTAGAATATATTGAGCTTTAAACTCCTCAAGAAGTTAGGCCACTTGATGGTAACCCTTGCAAATTCCAAATTCTCCTACAACACTTGCCACCGTTGCTCACCGGCACCTTCTAGCTTAAACACCGCTAAAACCACTCTCTTATCATCTACATCCCAAAGCCGCAAAATTTGATAATGTGTTCAATCCATAGTTCCGCCTTCGTAGCATCGCTCCCCATAAAGGTTCTTGGTTTCATCTTTAGGAATCTCTCACCGGAGAGTTGTTTCTCTATCTTACCTCCGGTTGTGGTACTACAATCTCCGGCAGTGGTGCCACCACTTCAGGTTGTGGTGCCGCCCCTGTATTAATTCGTTGTGACATTTGTTCCATTGTCTCCATCATTCTCTGGTACATGTTCATCAACATTTCATTCTCGATTATTCGATTCTCGATTCGGTTCGAAGCACATTCTGTGGACGATCAACATTCTCATCTCCTTGTTCACTTCAAAGACCGCACCCAACACGTTTAGTCTCAACCATCTTAACAACCTACACACAACACTCGACGTTAATATCTTAACAATAATATTTCCACCTATGCCAAGGAACCTATCCCTACGACAAGAAACCATTGCTCGATACCAATCATGACGCCCGACCCGGATTTTCATACAAAATCCCAAGGTCGGTTGCAAAACAACTACATAACATAACACATAAACACCGATTAACACAAGTGTAAACAATCTTCGGCGATAATATAGCCGAAAACCAACTAGCAACAACCACGAGTTTACAACTCGGGAAAGAAAGCAACTACAACAACATCGGCCACAACATGCCTAACAACAACAACATACACCGTGAGCTACAACATGCTCGGGACAACGGAAATAAAACCAACTATACAAAAGCACGACATACTTGTGGCTACCAAAAGAATAATACACAACCAAGTATAAATCTACCCCAAAGTAAAGTCTATATAACTTTACATACCAACATATCTCACCAAAAGAAAATACTAACAACAATTTTACAAACCAAGTACGACTACGACAACTCTCGCTATTAGCCCGTCCTCACCGACCTCACCGAGCCGCCCGGCTAGTTCGGATCTAAGGAAAACAATTAAACACACGGGGTGAGACGAAACTCAATAAGTTACGAAATGCAACTACATGACATGGCATAATGCTCACCGTAATCGAAATCAAGTGATAACATTTCTATACATCATAACTCAAACATGAAATATCATCAATGATATATAACTCATGTTAAACACATAGCACTTTGATGTTCACATAAGTACTTGTAAAATAAATCACATAACAAAGGATATTGTTTCTCTTTATTTTTCTTTGCATTGCTCCTGCAATACACAAAATAATAACGTGTATCGATACTGCCTATGATGTATCGATATCCCCGAACCGCCGGGATCCTCAAAAATCTATCGAATCTTAGAAACCAAAGTCACGCGTATTGTTATAACAGAGGGGCTACCTCCCACCTGTGGCCAACAGTGAGGTGTGTGTGCATACCACACGACCGACTTATAGCGATTCCAAACATTGATTTGTTAAGGCTATATGTCGTCCCACCATAACTCATTAACACAAATGCCACTGACTCAATGTAAATGAACAAAATGGTATCTACTCATTTTATGTAGATTAACCCCAAGTTCAAAAGTAGTGAACTTGGTAATTGTCAAGTAATCTATTTTACTCAATAACATGTTATCAACAAGAACATACTTTCCAAGTTTATACAATCACATAGAGCTATCTACAAGTCTTTATTCCACAACATTAATTATTCAATTCAACCAACTTGTTTGAGGGTTCATAATTCTACTCAAACCAACTAAGATTTTGTAGGGATTTAACAACATGTTTGGTGTGTATTGTTCATTTAAAACTCTACCTCAAGAGTTCACTAACATAATTGTTCACTTTGGGTATAGTTGCTATTTGCAACCTTCTTCTAACTAAAGTCTTTGTTCTTCTCTTAGTACAATTCTAAGTTCAACAATGAGTAATTAACTCAATCAAATATCTCATACCAAGTTCATCATCACAATCAAGATTTCACACATCCATGTAACATTTAGACAAGTATATCACATCTTTAACAAAGCTAGCAAGTCTATAATGTCACTAGCATAGTTGAAGCTTTAAGCATACAAAGGGGATTAGTAACTTACCTCAATTATAGAAATCACACCACTAAAAGAGAATCAAAACCTTCAAAGTTGTTCTCCTAGTCTCAAGCAACACAAATCTGGTCTTGGATTAAAGTTTGGATGTTTGGATATTGAGGAGATGCAAAACACACCGTGGTCTCACCTTGACAGCACACACAGTTCTCTCTCTAATGTTCTTACGTGATTTTGTGTGAAATGAAAGTGATGGAGGGTTACTCTCTGATGTTTTCATGGTGGAGGAGGTGGTGAGAGAGCTGGCTTCTCACTTAGGGACGTGTCCTCACCCTAAACCAAAAGTCTTGCATGCAATTTATAATATTAAAACATATACAACACATCTGTTAACAAGGCGATCGCCCTATCGCGAGACAAAGCGATCGCTTTATCCTCTGCCTACAAGGCGATCGCTCTGGCATACACCAAGGCGATCGCTTGTCCCGCATCCCCAATGCTAACTTTCCACGTGGCGATCGCTGCTATAAGCCAAAGCGACGTTTGGCTCACGATACCAACTTTTACAGGCGATCGCCCTGCCCATGCCAAGGCGATCGCTCCGTCTCCATGTGTTATAAACTAAGTACAAAGTCATTTTATGTAACCAAAACCAACCCAAATAGTTCTTAGGCAAATATCACAAGTACACAAGGCTAAAATACTCAACGAGCTACACAATCATAACTCCTATTACTAACATGTCATTTCTACTCATGCTAATAAACATATACTTACACAAATAACACATTAGGAGAGCTAGGGTATTACAATAACCTTCTGAACTGGAGCTTTCACCTTGGGTGGTTCATCATCAGAAGACTAATCCTCCTCGGAGGAATTGCTATCTTATTTCTTAGGAACCTTCTTCAGATTCTTGGCTTGCTCAACAGCAGCAGCAGTCTTCTGCTTCTTCGCGACCTTCTCAATCGCCTCTTTCGGTTCTCTTTTTCCTTTCTTCAAAGCCTCGTAGGTTGAGCTACAACAGGGGCAGCCTCATCAACCTTGGATTTCTCCTTCTTTAATTCTTGTTCTTAATCTTAAAATTTATTTTCTTTTCATGGAAAATTCTTCTTCATTCCCTTCAAATTCGAACTATTTTTGTCTTCGCTATCTCTGCTAATTATGTGATGAACTTGGCCACACGCTTAGTTTGTCGGTATCGTTGGGATCCTAGTTTTAGACCAGCTAATAGTATAACTTCTTCTTCTCCTCCTCCTCAAGAATCTTTGAATTGGTATGCTCAAGACATCTATGACAGCTTATGGTGCCTTAAAAGCTTCCAACCCAATCTATAGTGAACTATATATATCTCCGGTTCGCTATCTCACTTCTTCGCTAGGCAAAGTTGGATATACAATACCACATGAGGAGTTAATTGATTATGTGGTTGAGGGCTTAGACACTAAGTATATCTAGTTTCTTCGTGAATGTTTTTACCCTCATCAAGCGACTATACCGCTTGACACCCTCTTTGATTTGCTCATTCAAGAAGAGCAAACTTTAAACATTCCCCCCTCTACATCGATTGTTTCTCCCAACGTTATCCGCCCGTTTCTCTCTACCAAACTTGATATCTCAAAATTTCAATACACCTTACTTCTCCTTTGTCTAGCAACTTTTCCTCTCCTCTCCTACTTGATGGGTGTTGTCTAGCCATTCCCGTGAATCTTGATATGCCATCCTTTCTCACAAAGTCGAAATTCTTGATCATTCTTTTCTTACTTACAAAGAATCTCTCACTCATATTCAGTTTTTGCTAAGTCTTACTTGGTCGATTCACGTCCTTCGTTCAACTTTTGAATTTGATTACCACACCCACAGTTTGCGGCCTTATGAAATTGGTGTTTTGCTCCATGCAACATTTCGACACATAAAGTTTGTCCAAAGTTTATTATGTCTTTTCTTAATTTCAATTCAAATAATCACCCCAAAATATTTTCATCATTTTTTCTTAAAAGACAATCAAAGTTTGCTTTTGAAGATGGGTTCTTCCGAGATATCGAGAACGCTCCTCTACAAGTTCCGTGTAGTTTACTACTATCTACTAATCGTGTTACTATTCAACATTAATTGGTTACTATCTATTTTTGGTATTGCTCGAGGATTTGTGATCTCCCTACTTTGCAATTGAGGGGCGTTCAACAGTTCAAGCTCAAGCTCCACTTCATTCCGTTTCGCTTGAGGGGGAGTATTAGACAATGAAAATAAAATGTACTACATGATTAATTGTATTTAGTTCCTATCCACATGTTAAATGTATTTTGACTAGACTACATTAACCGTATTAGGATTAGTGTTCATTGTATCCTAGAATTCACAGTGTATAAATAAATATATGGAAGTAATCATACACCAACATCAAGTTGGGTTCTCCAAAGACAGTGTTCTTATTCTCTCTCTCTCTCTCACTCGGTCTCTCTCTTTCTATTATTTTATATTCTAGTTCTTCGGTTATTCAAATTTCTTCAAAACATGGGATTTGTCAGGTGAGATAATTGTGTCCCAAATCTAGAAACCAAAATCGGTGCTAGTGCTAAAATGCTTGCCAGGATTTGACCGGTGAATTTGTTATAGGAGATATTGAGGCTTCGGAGTTCAGGAAACGAAGTGAAAAAAATCCGGTCTAACTGCAGTGAACGATGTTCTTGAGTTGGCAAATTCCATTAGGAACCGGTCCTATAAGAAGAAATTTTTTTTGGGTGTTGTAAGGGGGCATGAGAATGAGAAGAGATCGAACGGACCTATTAGGAGATTGCCAGTTTGCCACTGAGGTGGGGCTGAATTAGATGAGTCAAATTGGAGATGGAACTTGGTATCTGAACTTGATATTCTCGATTTATATAAATAAACCTACCGGAGATTGAATAGCTGAAAAGAAAAGCTCCGGGAAGGATGAGTGTTTACTAACTATTTCAATCCAGTTTTTTGACTTGAAAATTTGTAAATAAATTAGTTATCAAATATATTATAACTACAAAACTACCCTTGTAGCCAGTTTAAATTATAAATTAAAGATGGATAATTTGATCTATGTAATAAAAAAGGCATGGACGAAAATGATCTCAAATTGGGTTACATTAACGGAAAAAAAAAACACACAGAAAGATGGTTCGAGGGAAATAAAAATTGTACAAATTAAGACTGGTTTAGTGTTTGGAAATTCCCTATCCTGAATCCCGTGCATGCCACATTACACATTTACTAGGTATTGAAATAGTGTTCGTGAATTTTTGTAGTCACTAAGCTTGCAGCGGATGCAAGACCCACACCGTCACGGGCACCACCTCTGGTTAAGAACACCCGTTATTAGTATTCTCAATCTGGCTAGGTTGATTATCGAACCCCCAGAACTTTGCAGTTTTTACATCATCCTCGACCATCATTCTTGAAAACTCTTTGTGGTCGTATACCAATGTTGCTTTTCCACCAAACTCACTAGGAAGGTTTTCAATGTCGAAAAATGATTCCATGAGTTCCGCACTAGCTTTGTCATTAGGGTAAACAAATTTCACCTTCTCAAATGTCTTTGGATCCAAGAAATACTTCACAACCTGCAGAAATAGAAGTAGATGCAGTTCCATTAACAGAGAGGACAAAAAATTCCAAGGAGAATGGTACTATGGTTGTTTTTTGTTTTGTTTTGGGAAAATGAAATAAGACTTGAAATATCAATGATAAACGTTGCAGCGTGCTTAATAGGCTACAATAAAAGACAAGAAGGAAATGCAGACCTGAAAAAATGTCTGAAAAATTCTTGGTGGATTATTGAGGATAATTATAGCAAGTCTTTCAGGGTAGTGATTCTGTAACACATAGGTGATATCTCGAACAGTTTTCATCTGGATATTAGTAGCACTGAATGACCATCCAGTAAAGTCTATCAACCAAGTCATTCGTTCTTTGTTCTCAGGCAAGTGAAGGATGGCGTTCTCCATGAGATAGACTAGATGACGAACATTACCGTCTCCTGATGTTACATTCTGTAACACAAAAATTGGGTATAATTTTTTTTTTTAAATATAAACATAATTATAATGGTTAAGAACTAAGAAGTATCATTGCATTGACTATTCAAACCTGCTTGCCCGGCCTCATTATAAGGACAGTCTGTCCATGTCGATCAACAAAATTTGCTCTTGATACTTTTCCAGTGACACCTTCATCGGCTACTTCATGCTGTAAATGATACAAGTAAGCAGAGTAGAGAATGTTCAGTAAAATATCACCTAAAAACAGCAAGCATAATGGATGCAAAAGCACAATGCATTTATAAGTAATTTGCCCATGTTAAGAAGATCATAAAATTTTCAAAAGAAAAAAAGAAAAGAGGATCATAAATTTAAAAGACAAAGTGGAAGAGACATTTCGTGATATCATCTTAATTCTGAATCATTCTTGAACCAACTAGTATATCAGTGCTTAGATGAATCAAACTCGGCAGCCCAAAATGCTAGGAGTAATTGCCCATATCCACTAAAATGGTAGGATGTATGAATGCGTAATTGATGCAGAATGAGAATTTCATCCGGGCTTCGCCAAGGAGAAGGATTGATCAATGATTTAAATAATTATACCACCAAAGGCATGAAGCTGCACCAAAACTATGGAGCTGCACATTAGTAATTATAATATACATATCACACGCGCACACACGAACACACATACACAGACGGGTGGGTCTGTGTGTGATCTGTAGACAATCAGGTGAGATTAGAACGTGCGATTAAAACATGAATTTATAAATACAAAGATCACGAGCCTGTATCGTCCACTGACTTACCCAACGGATTTCCTCCGGCTTATATGTCAACCTCCATTTAATGCTCTCCTCCAACATAGTCTTTGCCTTGTTGAGATTCCAGTTTCTAGCTTCCAAGTATCTCCTCAGGCACGCATCCGTGCAAAACTTCAAGCTGCGCTCAGATAGGGGTCCAAGAGCAGTCCTCAGCGCTCTAACCTGATTGTGTTGCAAGAAATGAGTTTTTTAATAGCAATAAGATAATGTGTTTATGTGTGATGTATACACGCAGCAAAAATTTCTGGTTCATACTGTCAAAATTCAAGTTTCTTAATTATTACCTTAGCATCATGATCCAAAGAATCATCTTGTTGATTATTCTGACCACGCCATCTTTTCAACATGGTTAGGGTCAATCTGGAGAAAGCATATTAGATTACCAATAAAGCCTAGTTAAGAATGTAGTTGAAGAGTAACCAGAGAGTTCTAGTTGAGTGACTGATTTTAGAAGTCAGGGAATGTCCTATTATTATTATACACCGGAAACAAGCTGTTAAAGCCAGTTATGGCAGGCTACACCTTGAATCTAAAAGAAAACTGTTTATGGAAATTAAGAATTAGCTTATTCTGGAAATTGCATTAACAAATACTAACATATTACTAACAAATCTTTTAAACGTTCAAACCCTCTTGGGAAGGAGGCTGTACGCAAAGTCCCCAAAAAGCGAGGCGAGCATCCACTGGAGGCTCAAAAATGTGACCCAAAATATCTTACAAGCAGCCTTATCAACAATTATTTTGGCTTGACCAAAGCATTATTCACAACCGCTACTTATGACATGAAATAAGTAATAGGACAATTGCCACACGATCTTATTCTTCTGTTTTTATCAAGTGAATCAGCAGTATTTATTATTTAGTTTTATGTATAAAATATGATAGTACTAGGCCTTCGTATCATCTATTGGACTATCACCATTAATCAGGGATATACAAAGGGCTATTTCCAGAACTTCAACTTTCTTTTTTTGAGGCAGAACAGTTGAATCCATGAAAGTCAATGCTTAAAGTACCATGATAAACTGATCTAGATACAGATTAATGAACCTAGATACAGATTAATGAACGTCGCAGATCAACATATATACACTGCAGAAATATATCTTGACAGACTAAGCTAAATTGCTAATGCAATTACAGCCTTGCAATCTGAATCAAGAATAATTTCATTGAGTTGACCAAGCGATATGGTTCTTTTGGTTACTGGATCCACCAAATCTGGAGCCCATTTATTCATATACTGTAATTAAAGTGACTTTGGAGAAGCCATCCCCCAAAAAAAATACTCTCTCCATATATATATATATATATATATATATATATAATAAGTCTCATTTAACAAATCAAACTTTTAAAATTGTAGCTTTAATAGTTTGTTCCTTCTTCAAATTACACTTAAATTATTACTATATTTAGAAACGAGAATATTTTTTAGGACAAACCAAAGAGTAAAAGGAACTATCTTTTTGGGATGAAGAAAATATTAAAAATAGGCATCTCAAACGACTAATTCAAACAAGCTTGTTGTCATGTACAATAGGCCCCGGTTGACTAGACTTGGAACTTGAGTTGAGCATATAATTAATTTGCATGATTTTGATGATCCAAAAAAATATATATATAAAATATAAAAGATCTGGCATTTCATCAAGATCTTTTATTATAAGCTGCTGACTTTGGGGCCGGCAATAGGAACACATCAGACACAGCATATAGACAGAAAGAATTGTTCATATTCAATTCAACCCAGCCACCACTAGAGAAAGCAACAATGCACCAAGGGGAAATTAATCTTTTTGTTTGTTTGTTTTATTGGTCATTGCATCGACTCATTGGACAAAAATCCTTCACATGAGCCAATTGATTTTGAGTTTTAGCCCACATTCAATAATACAAAAGATACAATCATTAATTGGATTGGTCAAGCCGTTCTCATTCGCTCAAAATCGCTTATAAGTTTAAATAAAAATTCACTTACACATACAAACAAAGAGCGCATTACTGCGAGGAATGGATCTTCGAAAGAAATAGAATGTCCCATGGTGGAGACTAAAGGCAAATGGGCGGACTAGGCGGGTATGGGCAACGATCATATGCGCGACGGATTTAAATGGACGGACAAGTAAGTCTCAATTAATAACATGGACATAAATGGACGGGCGTCAAAGACTCGGCGCCCATGGGCACCCATTACCTATTATACTCATCTCTGTTAATCTCTCTCTTAGGAGTCATACGTCACTCCCCCGGATGGAATTTTATACTCCAACCCAAAGTCAACAAAATGATGACACGTCATTTCAGTTTAGCTGCCTACAAAACCTAGCTTATTAACAAGGACATCTTGCTCGGGATTGAATTGTTAGTCTCTTCAGTTTATACAAATCCATGGAGATTCATGACAGTTGCAGCCACATTTGCTTCTCCTCCATCCAAAACATCCTTGCAGATATTCAATTGGCTATTGATAATAAATGATCAATGGGTTAGATGGACCTCCATTTAAGTCTATATGTGCCCACCAAAATTAGTGGTCTCAAATGAATATGCCCACTTATACCCACTAACAATTTTAAATGTGCTCATATTCATTAATTAGTGAAAACTGGGCGGACATATGGACATGGACAAACATTACCACCTCTAGTGGAGACCATTGACCTGATTCAGGCCTAAACAAGAGAAAGAGAAAGTATAATTTTAGTTTGAAAATTCAAAGATTTGTGGTGAAATATTGAAGTTTATGTTATGGGTTTGATAGATGGTGATAGGCTTGTCAATTGGAGCAAGAAATTGACCTTTCATTTTTCATTTATTATTAAGTTCGAATTTTAAGGATTTAAAGTAGATAAAATTAGATGGTTTATGAGAAGTACTTTGTTTATTTTAAGCATTGCTCTTGGTTTTAATAGAAAGAGTTGCTTAAACAAAAAGTCTCACTTTTGAGATCCAGTGTGTATAAAAAAATTAAAAGCTTCTGAATTAAAGAAAATAAAAAAATACTATCACCACCTCGAAGAAATTCTGAATTTAAAAATAAAATAAAAAAAATGGAGAATGCTACATATATAACAACAATCTAGAAACTTCATCCATTGAAAGTATTTAAATCTTGTACAGAACAATCACTAGTCGTGTTGTACATGTAGAATTAATCTACAAAAAAGTATCAATAGCAATAACTATTTTCCTCTCAAAATAATTATCGTTTAAGTAAATTTTTTTTTTTCCCAAATGTAATTATAAAATTTTAAGAAACATTTGTTCATAATTTTTAAAATTACCCTCTTTTACTACTCTCATAAAAAAAAGATTGTTAAGAAGAAAAAAATACTCATACAACTTAACTAAAACGACGATCATTTTAGGATGGAGATAGTACTCCATAAGGTCAATAGAATCTGAACTACACTGCATTCATGAATGTGCATTGTCTGGCCCAAATTACACTTAAAAAAAAAAGCAGAGCAAACTTTTCGGTTTAATGCTGAAATGGAAATATTATTTGCACCTGTGTGTGGGGAGAAAAGAGGAAGCTACTAACTCGAGAGCTCTTCTTATGGCGGTTTTACACTTGAGTACACTAATCTCGATCGATCTTACGCCCAGGACAAGTGTTTCGAATGGAGAGAGAGAGAGAGAGAGAGAGAAGAGAGAGGAGTACGGTGGCGTTCGGAGGAGAGGGAGAGAGTTTGTTTACTTTTGAGCGGTGTTTTCAAGATTTTATAGTGGCAAAATGCACGGGATTTGAGCCCAAGCCGACTAAATAAAAAAATTTTAATTGATAAGGTGGTTCGTACCGACAATTTATGTACATCAACTTTATTCACTTTTTGGATGTTAAAGGTGCACCGCACGCTTGGTCAATTTATTTAAAAATTACTCCCTCTGTTCTTAAATTGTTTCTTTTTATTTTTTTATTCGTTTTTAAATAATTATTTTACTTAAATTTTTTTAAGACATTATTTTTATTATTTTATTTTTACTTTTTTTAAAATTATAAGTCACATATACATAGATATTAAAAGAAACAATACATTATATTAATATTAATAATTAAGTTAATTATTTTTTAATTTATGTATCGAATCAAACAAGATAATAATTTAAGGACGGAGGAGTATCTTTTAAGTGTTTGACCGTGAAAATCAAATCTAAAGTCTAAGTTGCATATCTAACCATGAAAATCGAATCTTAAGTCTACGAGCATCCACAACAATAACTTTTCATATCACACTTTAAATACCTCATTTTCTATTTTAGTTTTACTTTTTAACACTAAAAAAATTTACTCCAACAAGCACCCTCTATACGACCCTCTAAAAATTTAATCTCTCTCATCTCATCAACTAACAAACCTAAACTACTATTATATTTTTCCTCTTTTATTTATATTTTTCACCACAATTAAAATAAAATATTTTAAATTTTAAATTTTAAATTTTATATACTATGAAAAATATATTGTACTCTCTCCGTCCCTAAATTATTGTCTTGTTTGACTCGGCACAAAGATTAAGAAAAAATAATTGACTTGATTATTAATATTGGTATAATGTGTAGTTTCTTTTAATGTCCATGTGTATATGGCTCATAATTAAAGTAGAGAGAAAAGTAAGGGTAAAATGGTAAAAATAATCTTCTAAAAAAGAAAGTTTTAAACAAGATAATTATTTAGGAACGGACAAAAAAAAAGATAATAATTTAGGGACGGAGAGAGTATATTTTAATAATTTTCATTCTAAAATATTAAAAAAAAGTATATTGTTCCCAAATAAAATGAGAAAAATGTAGAAGATTTGAGTCACTATTCATGTTAAAGATCACTCTATATTTGGAGGGTGATTTAATTGATTTTAGAGATAGATGGTGGAATAGAGGGACTACTGTGAGACTAAGGGTGAGTAAAACACTCTAAAATTGTGTTTGGAGGGTGAACGGAGGGCGACACTGTGTTTTTTTTTTTTAATCTTTTTTTTTTTTTTGATGTCCTAAGAGGGCGTGGGAAGGGATCGAACCTGAGACCTCACACTCTGTAAAGCCCCCAGCTCTACCACTGGATCACCCCTTAAAGACGGAGGGCGACACTGTGGACGCCTTAAGTTGCATATCTAACTATCAATCTAACTACCCCTTGTAATTTACGATAAAAATTTGAATAATGTTATGTGTATTTAAAATATGTATTAAATGTATGCTAAAATTTAAGTTAGCATTTTTTAATTGGTTAAATGATTTATGGGTCCAACCAATTAAAAATTTTTTGACCAATCAAAAGATGCCAACAAGAATTTTTGGTCACATTTGGTGCAAACTTTAGGTATACATAGTATTACTCTAAAAATTTTCGGAAAATTGTACCCAAGTCTACTTTCATAATTGTTTGTTCTCTAAAGTCCACAATTTTTTTTTGTAAACCACTAAAGTACATTTTGATAGTTTTCTTCTTAAAATGCCCACAGCTACATCGTTGCTTTAAATTTGAGGTTCGAATTAATGTATAAATGATTTCATGTTGTTAATATAGTCTTCTCTCGTATTTGGAGATCAATTAACGGAGAACACGGATTTGATCACAATTTGATCAAATTTAAATTTTCTTAGTTTATCCCGTTTTTCTTTGTAATTGGGTTGTTTTGGCCATTTTAATCTATGTTTTAAGTTTCGAATTTATTTAAAATCAATCACATATTGTTATCCTAACTTAGTACTACATTTGTTCACAATTTTTCTACCAACAAAATACTATTTTTGAGCTCCAAATCGAGCTTGACAGCGTGTTGTCCGAAAACAGAGGAGATGTTCTTGGACTAATTTTGGGACTTTAATAAATGATTTGAGTTTCGATTTTGTATAATATCAATATCATATGTTATAGGAAGTCAATACCATGTTTGTATGTAAATTTTCCTACAAAAATAATCATTTTGATCTTGTCAAAATTTTTGGGTTCATGTTAGTATTTCGAGTTATAATTATTTAGTAAATGGGCATCGGGATGCATAATTTCTAGCATCGAGATGCTTGGTTACTAAATTTTGGGCATCGGAATTTGGGCATCGGGATGCATAATTTGGGCATCGGGATGCCTGATTAATTAAGGGCGAGAATTTTAGGCATCGGGATGCATAATTTTGGGCATCGGAATATCTGGATGCTGAATTTTGGGTATCGGGATGCTTTAAATTGGACATCCTTAAATTGGGCATCGGGATGCCTTATTGGGCATCCTTAATTTGGGCATCGGGATGCCTTTAGGTTATTGATGTGCGCGTATTTTTCTTTCATTAATGACATAATCGTCTTTTCACCACAAAATATATTTTTCGATTAAAAAATATAGAATACTATAACAAATTCAAATTATTTAAAAGGAATCGACGCGTAATTCACCCAAAATTTTTTAGAGGTTGTGCATAAAACGGGTATGGCCGTCTTGTGTTACCGGGGCTCTAGGCCAAATTTTTAACTCGAACCCTTAACCCTTTTCATTCAAGAACTAAAATCAAATACATAGAAAGCAACTAAAAATATTAATTAAACTTGTGTAGTCAATGTCGTCTACCAAAGCTTTTTCAATCAACAACATGGTCAAACCGAATTGTAACATCGTTGATCGAAGATAATTCTTAATCAACTTTAATTTTAAAAACTTCTTTCTTCGGAAGTAACGGTAACTGAAATCGTTAAAAGAAATCTAAAAACAATCCATGACTTTTGAAAAATTTCTTCATTTGCTTTAAAATAATTAGGCACTTCAATTGGCTTTTTCACTTCTGCCGGCAAAACTTCTCTCAAGACTTTGAACTCGATAAATAAATAGAATTAAAATATTTTTTGGTCACTCGAATTTGACCCAACTATTCGTTTGGCCCTACCTCCTTAAAATGTATTCATATGATCCTACATAATTTATTTCTTTGTTAGATTCTCCCGAGACCGTTATCGTTAGTCTTTCCATCTATAATTTTGTAATATACCTAAAATACCGTTTATTGTAAAGTAATGAATGTTGAATGACAGAGAAATTGATAAAAATACATTTAGCAATTCCTTTAACGATAATAAGTGCTAGGGCATTCTAGTAATTGTTTAACGCATCAAAAATTTAAAAAAATCAAGAAGGAGAAAATATGACTAACATTTCCTCCTTTCTCTTCCCCTTTTCTTCTTCATTCTGATATTCACCTTGGGTTGGTGTTTCCTTGATACATTGAATTAAGCGTCATTATACGGTACCATCATTATTACTGTAATCATTATATTGAGTAATTGATTTCTTCACCTGCTCCGCCCTTTTCTCCCATTCTCTTTTCCTGGGTGGGTCTCGCTCCTTTGAATGGGCTGAACCTACATTCATTTGACATCTGAGAAAAGTACTAGACTACTTGAAGGAACGCTCACTGGAACTAGCAAGTATTATGAGCAACCCCAACCCTGTAAATTGTGAATTGAGGAGTGTAAATTAAACATTGATTAGGGATTTTGCTTTATACAAATTAAAGAGCTTTGAGACTACATGAGATCTAAAATTTCAGAGCGTAGAGAGGGCCGTTCTTAGCACTTTATAGGCCCGGGGCAAAGTTAAAAAAATAGGCCTTGTTTAATTATCAAATTTAATATTCATACAAAAGTGGCTTAAGTCATAACATACTCAAAAAAACCTTTATATAATTACCTAAGTCAAGATCACTTTTAATTTTCAAACAAAATAAAATATGTAAAAACAAGAACAACACGCACACACACGCATACGCAGACGCACACGCACACGTACACGCACACGCACACACACAGTCACAACTCACAAATACAACTCACCTTTACAACTTTAATATGATGAAGTACTCTCATTCTCTAAAGTCTAAACTCTAAAGCATCACTATTCACAATTAAAATTTAAAGCCACTTTCAGACCTAAAATCGAAAATTACAAGAAATCAAATTCAAAACTGAAAAATCCACACAATAAAAATCGAAACTCCCAAAAACTAAATAAAATAAAAACTCTTACAAGTAGTTTTACCAATAATTGCGAAAGATTTAAAATTAGAACCAATGAACCATAAATCTACAATGGTTTGCCAAGATTTTTTCTTCGATCTCGGTGAGTTATTGAGTTGAATTCGCCAAGATTTTTGGCAAGATCTACTGTTAATCTTCAAGTTTGTGCGAGTAAACGAGCTTAAAATCAGTTAGAATGTTTGATTGAATGAAGTCTACGAAGGATTTTAGAGGTAAAGATAGATCGAGATTCGAGATTCAAATTTGGAATTGAAACTTGGAAGCCAAAGATGACCGTTCTTAGTGTCAACAATGTGTGCCGTCCAGACTCCTCCCAAGATCCGTCTTTTTTTCTTTCTAGAATTCGGCATTAAAAAAATTAATTAAAAAAAAAACTACATAGAATACTCTTTTGGCCTTTGGGTTTGCACTTTGCCGGTTTGGGCCACAATTTGGGTAGACATGGTAATAATGTAGTATTTTTGTTTCACCTATATACTCTTTTCGTTCCACCCAAAGGTTTATGGAGATTATATGCATATTTTTTTAAAGTGGATTCTTTATGTAGAATATCTCAAAATAGTATAGTGAACTCTTTGTTTGAAACGGAGTATATACTAATATTATAATAGTCCAAACAATTTTGGGCCCTCTCTCAGCTTGGGCCCAGGGCGGGTGCCCAGCCTGCCCTTGCCTTGGACCGGCCCTGAGCGTAGATCGTGCGAGACCTCAATTCTACATTGGAACACCAGAATTACAAGCCCGTTGATGTCACCAGAGTTGTTAGTCAAAGCGTTGACCAGGGCGTAGGAACCTCCGACGCTTAAAACTTGGACCGGTCGGAGCCGATTCATAAAATGGACGACTCGCATGCAGTTCGTTGGAGTTCAGGTGGTCAAGCTCGCGGAGAAGAAGGAGCTTTAGATCTCATGTAGTCTCAAAATTTTAGATTTAAAATTTGAAATTTAAATCTATGTGGAAAAGAGAGAATAAAGAGATAAGCAGAGAGAGAAAGAGGTGTTGCCCGAGGGATTGCAGAAAACCTCCCTGACGACCTGGATTAAATTCAAGTATCTCTCTAGACACACAATCTGTCTACGGTGTACATCGACGTAATTGGAATATATATGTGGTTGTGTATTTGATGATTACTTCTTGTGTTTAGGATTGAGAAATTGAATGAGGTGTTGCCTAAGGTATTGCAGAAAACTTGAAATTAATAATCTCTCTAATTAAGTTTTGTTCTAAGTGTAGATATTTTAGAAGAGAGAGGAAATAGATAGCGTGAAATTGAAGAGAGATGGAGGATTTGAAGATGAAGATGGTGTGACTCAAAATTAAAGTAGAGAGAAAAAATAAGGGTAAATTGGTAAAAGTGATGTCCTAAAAAAAAAGTTTTAAACAAGACAATTATTTAGAGAAACAAGACAATAATTGAGGGACGGAAGGAGTAGCTTGTTCGTTAATTATAAAATTAATTAAAAATGAGAAATTGGATGAATTATTGAATAAAGTAACTCTCGTTTGTTCTTATGAGACTACCTCCTCCTGTTGATTGTGGCAAATATAATGTGTAAACATCAAGCTGTATTACTAATTTTTTTGAATATTTTATTACTGTAATTGATTTGATGAATAATTACAGATTATACTTTAGCTTTTGGTGGAATTGTAAATTAAAATGTTAATCATGCGGGGCTTGACCAAGCACTAAAATAAATAGACTTAAGTGGCGGTGGATATGTGATCGCTTTCACTCGATATAAAGTCCTACTTTACGCTCCGTTTCGGTTTCAATTGAAAAGTATATTTTAAAATTTTCAGTTAATTTGATTAACTTTTAGATAAATATTTAACAATAATTTAATTATGTTTTTAAAATTACAATTCACGTAAATTATTCTCCTTCGGTTTCAAAATTTTCGTTATATTTGACTTTTTTGTCAAACAAGATATTTTTTAAATGCAAATTTGTCATATGTTATTTTAAAATACTACGAATTATGTGTTTTATGATTTAAAAAAATTACGTTAAATTTGTAATTAAAAAATATCTTGTTTGACCTAAAAAAGTCAAACATGACGATAATTTAGAATCGAAGGGAGTAGTGCTTTTAATATGTTTTCAATGATTAATTTTATTGCCTCTAACTAGATAAAAATCTATCAAATATTTATTTGAAATTTGGTTAAATTAATTAAAAAATAGAGTATTGCTAATGCTTTTAGGTTTCTCTTGAACGAGCTAGCTTTTAGATAGATATTCCCACCTCAACAGCTCTAAGTACACCACTCTTCTAAGTACACTCACTTCTAATATTTTCAACCTCCTAAATAACTAAGTACACCCTCCCTTATTTTTCTATTTTGCCCTCCTTATATTTTCTCCAAAATTAACTTAACACTTCCCTCCTCCCTCGCATCTCCGCCTCCTTCCTCCTCCTTTCTTCTCTCAGTTTTTTTTTTCTTTCCCCTCCCTCCCTCCCTCCCTCCCTCCCTGCGCTATCCCTCCCGCTCCTTCCCTTGATTTTCTTTCTTTCCCTCTACTGGAATCATCGCCCCAACTCATGCTCTTTCCACCACCCAAACAAAAATTGGGTGCATATTGTGCTACAAACTGTGGGTATGATCAGAGAGAGCTTCGTTGGAGATGAAAGAGAGGGTGTTCGGCACCCTCTAACCGAAGACCCATTGTGGTGTTCAGTACCCCTTACCAAACACTCTTAGCTATGCTCGATAAGGGGTAGTCGAACAGTGCAAAATATATTTTTTTTAATCTTAAAAATGAAAAATACATTAGAGTATTTAAGTCTAAATTTATAATAATATTTTTGTAATATATAAAGAGAGTGTATTTAAAGTTGTTTGGGGGTGAGAATATCAATGCTTTAAAAAAATAAGACCTCCACAATTAATTGTTTTCAATATTTCGCTTGCGCTGCATTTAATGTGCCAACTAATAGTTCCTTTAAATTTTGGGAGGACTAAACATTAAACAAGTCTATGAAACATGCACGACATGTGATTGTCAAACAGTTAGGTGTTCCATATCAACTCAATGCATGGGATTCTTTTTCTTTTTTTCTTTTCAGTGTTTGGAGACTGAAATTTCTATGATACATACATCTAAAATGGACCGGGGTCAAATCTTAATTATTATTTTTTTTATATAAAAAAAAGTCAAAGTGAAAGTGATTATATTTAAACCAAACTTCTTATAGGATGAACTGAGTCTTCAAATATAATCACAAGAGTTTGTTTGAGCGGTAGTTGAGTTTGATTCTTAAGATATTTACTTTGCTTTGACTCTTATGATCAGTATTTGAATGGTAATTCTCATGTACATCAACCGAGGAGAAATGGGCAATGAACACCTTTGAACTAGCTACGAAAAATAAATTAAATTGAGATGTATGTGTTCTACCGAACAAACCACATTACCAACCAAATAAATTTATATATATATATATATATATATATATATATAGAGAGAGAGAGAGAGAGAGAGAGAGAGAGAGATTCCAAACATAAGAACAAATTTATCCCCAAAAGCAATTTTGCAAACTTTTAATTACTAAAAGTACTTCATAACTTAAAATAAATTACAACAAAGCCTAATGACAGTAGAATAAAGATGGAGAGAGAGAGAGCTTATGGCTAGGAAGGTTTATGAAAGTTGAGAATGAAAATAATTAATCTAAGAAATACTCCTGTAAATTACAAAATAACATAAGCAATAACATAGAAAATAATCTTTGATAATAATTTTGATACTTAAAATATTAACTTGCGACGTCTTCTCGTGATAATCAAGTCGTTACTTCTATAATGTTGAAAATTAAAAATTAAGATTTAAATTCAAAAATAATAAAAACATTTCCATAAATGTCAAAGTGATCTGAGCAGATTGGTTTTGTTTAAGGGACCACTGCCATAACTCAAAATAAATAGGTTCGAACCCAAAGACCCTAAGCTCATAAAAGTGTGGGTTCAGTTCTGGTACTCATACAGGCTATACAGTTGGTAAAGCATTTACTTGATTCTTGATTGTACTTTTATTGCATATATATAAATGATAACCAACAAAAGTAGATGCCTTCATAACTGCTCTTAACTACTTTTTCTCGCCAGGTAGATAAAAGGTTGTAAGCGAACTGAATCCAGCAGAAGCAAATACTTAAATATTCAAGGCCGTGTAATACTAATATTATGGAGGTAGAAAAAGTTTTCAAATTTGGTATAATCAAATTTTGAGCTGATCTCAAACGAGCTTTTAATTGATTCAAACTCAAGTAGTTTCATACGAGTTTATTGAACGGAGATTGATAATCTGACGAGCTTGAAAATTTATTCAAGCTTAGTTTGGTAAGTTCTGATCAATTTCATACAAGTTTTAATCGAATTGAACACGAGTTAAACTAAATTATTTGGTTTGCCAGACATCTATGGGTAGGTATCTTCGCTGCATCCTTTTTTTCTTTCTTTCTTTCTTTTACTTTTTTTTTTTTTTTCACTCCAGGAAAGCGATTCGATAGCTTCAAAAGAAAAGGAAAAATTGCAATTTGATTATTGACGTTGCAACTATTGTGAAGCATTAGTAGCATGATTTATGTTGCAATTATTCGTAATTCGGTGGCTTAAGTTTCAAGTTTTAAGTAAAATATAACCTTGAGGTTTACAATACGATCATGTACACTAACACTTTACGTTTAGTGTGCAATACTAACGCCCCTGATTGGTGAATAGCTAAAGACTAATTTTTCTTGGCCAAGTGGTTTCCTAAATTTCCCCAAGTTTTTGTCTATTCATTTACTGATTATCATTCAAAATTCATATTTCTTATTTAATTTTTTTGAATCCACAACTCCTGATTGATTTCTGAAGCCATTTGTGAGTGCATTAGATATTTTTATTTTTTTGGAGGAAAATGCCAGAGGTACAGATTATAGTTTATAGAGTACAAAAAAGTTTTAAGAGTTGCTATGTTTAACATTGACCAGTCTCACCAAATGTATCTCTCAATATATACAATCAAAGAAATTGAATCATGAGTTCATCCAATCATGGTTCTTTTTTCTACTGTCTCGCTTGACCTATCATTTTTAATATGGAAACACCATTGCTTTGAGGACTTTGAATTCGTATATGTTGCATGAATCTTATCCATCACATTTCCACACGAATTAGAATGCATCAAGAGCAATGCCCAATCGTTCCTTTACGTACAAACAAGGGCGGTTCTAAGGCTATGTTTGAATGCTTAATTTCAGAGTTCTGAATTAGAATTGAAAGAACAATTTGTGATCACACAAAAAAGATGTTGGTGATCACGTCTGATCCACGTATGTAGTCTAGTAGGATTCCGGCTGATGTCGCTGGGATTGCTCTTGAAGAGAGAAGATATAAATGCCCTGTTGCTGGGATGTCCCAGCAATAACCCTCTGGTGTGAAAAATCAGTATTCCCAGTAACAACCCTCTGGTGTGAAAATCAGCAACAACCCTCTGGTGTGAAAATCAGCAATACTGCAGAGAGAATATAATGCTTAACAGGGTATAGCTTTTGATATAATTTGCATGTACCTTATGATGTCTCTAAGGCTGCTATTTATAAGGAGATAGTTTGTAATTACCCTAGTTAGTTTCGAATTTGGTATGATATAATAAAATCTCGTGACTGGTGGATCACGATTGTGTGTTTACTTAGAACTGTTATGAAGGGAGAATTGTAGTAAGATTCTACCCAGTTTGAGAGACGATTCCATGATGGATTCAGCTTTCGCCGAGCTGGACAGGTGGTGCAATGGTCGACGAGGCGAGCTAATCAAGTAGTTAGCATACCCTAGTCGCACTATGGAGCAACGAGGTCGGCGACTTAGGTAGGTAGGCCTGTAGCGGTCGAGGGTGACCTGGTAGATCATGGTTGCCAGGCTGTCGCATTCGAGCCTGTAGAAGTTTACCTCTTACTCACTCCATATGTCACCTCAGTGTTATCCACCTGACTTGTTTGATGTCGTGGTGTTTGCCACGTGTAATGATTTCGGTTGAGGCCGTTCAATTTGAATTTAGTGTAGCTCAAATTGTTCATCTAATTTCAATTATAAAGCTTTGACATTGAGTAGCCAAATATAGCCTAATTCAATTAGCTTTAGACTTAAATAATTTTTTGGTCTCTCCAATTTAAATTTCTATGCATTTGGTCCCCCATTTCAAAAGAATTCAACGTGGTCCCTCGATTTGTATTTCTTTTTTGATTTTAAAGAAAATGTCCAAACTACCCATAAATGATACTTGGAAAGACTGAAACACCCCCAACTAACCCCATCTCTCTCTCTCTCTCAAATCATATCAAACACAATCAAGCTTTACGGTTGCAGAACTGTAATCAAAGGATTTTAAACAATCGAAGAGTTTGATTTTTTTGTAAGTTTAGGAAACATAGATAGATTGAAAATGGCTTCGTCGTCGTTGGGTGAACGATTGAAGACCGGCGGCGCACAGATGAGCCGAATGGTCAGCTCGAAGATGAAGGAAATTCTACAAGCGCCGACGTCGGAGTCGAAAATGGTTGATGAAGCGACGCTGGAGATGATGGAGGAGCCGAATTGGGGGCTGAGTTTGAGGATTTGTGGTATGATTAATAGCGAGGAGTTTAATGGGACGGAGATCGTGAAGGTTGAAAAAAAAAAGAGATCGTGAAGTTAATAAAGAAGGTGGTGTTGAGCAAGAGCGCGGTGAGCCAGAGGTTTAGTTTGAATCTATTGGAGACATGTACTTCAAATTGCGAGAAGGTGTTCTCGGAGGTGGCTTCGGAGAAGGTTCTGGAAGATATAGTGAGGATGAATCAGGATCCCAGGATAGAGCATGGGAATAGAGAGAAGGCTTAATTAAAAGCTAATTAATTGCTTCTGTTCAATTTAGTAATAATCCTTTGCCTTTGGGATCAGATCTTGGTGTTTCAGGCTTAGGTCTGAAATATAATTGAAACATTAGAGTCGTTCATTTAATTACTAAATCTTCATAAATGGTGGTGATGATGGGTGTGGTGATGGGGAATGGTGGATGTGGAAGGTGATGACTTTCATAGTGGCGGTGGTGATGGCTACAGTGGAGCTGGGACGGTAGTTGCTTGGTGGTCGAAAAACAAGATTCAAAAATTCGGTATTTTTCAACCTCCTAAGTCCTATCTTCTCGTCTTCCGAAGCCTAAAGAAGTCTATTCTCTGTGACGACAAGATTGGTTGACATAGATATTGGAACGGTTGGGACAACATCTTCCGATGGTGGTGACAGTACTGGATATTCTTTTTAAAATCTTATTACTTTCATCAACAATTTCACTTTTTTTTTTTTTTTGGTTAATTTGACCAAAATTTTAATTAATAATTACAAATTTTTCATTAGTAATTAAAAATAAAACTAATTTATGAAGTTCTTTTTCTTTTAATTATTTTTTGGTCCCTAACTTGGTAAGGGTAATTTGGTCATTTTTTAAAAATCAGACGGATATATTAACGTTATCGGCATGAATGGGGTATCTCATAAAGAAATACAAATTGAGGGACTAGAATGAATTGTTTTAGAAAGGGGACCAAACGTATAGATTTGTTACAGGACCAAAAATTATTTAAATCTTAGCTTTATAACTATTCAACTTTAAAAAATGCACTCTTCTAGCATTTTGAGATGCAAAGTTATTAATTAATTTTTCATATTTTAATTTTTCTACTATTCTTTTTCAATTGATAATATTGTCAATCTATTTAATTTTTCTTGCAACATAGTTGATCTTAAGTACAATTTTATTAATTTCAATTTAGAAAACTTTTTCGGCCGAATTAATCGTTATAGGTATTATCAAAGAACAAAAGTCAATATTGTTCGAAAGTTGAAACATTTAGTTGACTTGGAAAGAGCTTTTTTCCTAATTTTCAAACGACGAAAATTTTTCATTTCTTACTAGTCGTTGTAACTTAATAAAAGATAGAGAACAATTTTTTACTTCAATGCCTAATTTACTTCAATGCCTAATAAAGTGGAGTGAGTATGTGATTAGATATATATATATATATATATATATATAGTTGCTAAATATACCGTCTATTTATTATCTCTCTATATAATTATATATTGTGACCTAAAAGTATAGTGGATCTAAGGCAATTGTCTCAATTGCCCCTGCATATAAATCAACAAACCTGCTAAATGACACCCCTAAATATACTAAATCACACCCTCCCATTGAAAGTTACACCTTTGCCCCTTAAAACCCACCATCCTCCATCCTCTACACACCAGGGCCCCCTCATCCTCCATCCTCCACACAACCCCCTTCCCACCCTCCAACCCACACACCAGCCCCTTCCCTCCCCTCCAGCGCACACACGCCCCCTTTCCCCTCCATCCTCCACACACACCCCTTCCATCCCCTCCAGACACCTCGCCCCCTTTCCTTCCCCCAAACAGCCCCCTTCCCCTTCTCCCAAAGACACCACACCCCCCTTTTATTATTATAAATAAATAAACTTACTCTTTCTAAATTCTAAAACTCTCTCTCTATTCTAAATAATCTAACTCTCTCTCTAAAGAGATTGACTTTCGGGCTTTTTTCAAAAAGGTATGTTTTCAACACAACTAATTATTTTTTGCGTTTGTTATTGAATTTATTGGCATTATAATTTGATATTTATTGTTATAAATGAAAAATTAACTCTATAAATGTAAAAAATAATTAGTCAGAAAAAAGGTATGTTTTCAACACAACTAATTATTTTTGAAAAGATATGTTTTCAACACAACTAATTATTTTTTGCGTTTGTTATTGAATTTATTAGCATTATAATTTGATAAGATTTTTTTCAAAAAGGTATGTTTTCAACACAACTAATTATTTTTTGCGTTAGTTATTTGTTGTAATTAATATAGATTTGCTTGTATCCATAACCCGAGTCTAAGTCAAGGTGACTAATGGGCTGCGTGTGTTAGAGTGGCAACTTGTACTTAGACATAGCTTGAATAGCCTAGGGTTGCTTATTGTAAGTTGTCTTGAAGAAGATAGCCAGATATCTGACGCCCTAAGTCATCACCGAAGGTGCATCACAGAGTTTCTCAGATATCGGACGAGTTCATCTCACAAGCCTCAATCGCCAAGTTGAAGAATGTCCGATATAGAATCCCGAAGACATGTCCCGAGACATCAACAAAGTCTTTCATTGACTTCGATGCAACGTTAACTCCAAAACGCATTCAAAGCTTTCCATTCTAGGCATTCATCTCGTAGGACATTCCGCCCGCAAACGCACTACCTATTTTTGGCAAAGTGATGTACGCATCGTATTTTGCGTAATCGCCATCGAGCTCAACAACAACATTAGAGCATTAAATGCTCTTAAATTCAAATTGTGCAACTAATGATCTCCAACGTCCAAGGCTTCCCCGCATATAAAAGGAGACTTCATTGAAGCATTTAACATTTTCAACAACTACAACTCAATCATCTTCTTCTTCTGCATTAAAAGCTTAAACGCCCTATCAGTATCATTCTCAAGAGCTCCACACTAAGACGATCACCATATAAGCTCTTCATTGATTGCAATACCTAGGATTCATAGCTCACGAGAATTATATCTTATAGATATTAATTCTCCCACAAACACCGGTCAACTAATTTTTGTACACAATCCATTAGAGATTTAGTTTGTAAAGATTCTAGGAAAACTTAGTACACATTTTTAAATCCAAAGTTGACCACTTGGTCAGGATGTAACACTTATTTATAAGTGTGAACCATATTAAATACCTTGTCTATTTCGTGTGATTGTGAATTGCTATTGTTGATTAATTTTCGTATTCCATACTTTAACCGCGATCTTGTCCTACGAAGACGCCCATTCTCAACTTGTCCTATACTTCACTATTATTCCGCCTCGCAAAACTTTCTAACTTAAGTGAAGTAGGTTTTGAATCAATTTCAAAAATTGGATATAGGCTATTCAACCCCCCCCTTTTAGCCTATATTGAGCACCCCGAAACCTAACATTATTGTAATTATTAGCATTATAATTTGATATTTATTGTTATAAATGAAAAAATTAATTGTTATAAATGTAAAAAATAAATAGTTGTGAAAAAAAATTATTAATATATATTAGCATTAAAATTAGGTGGTATTTTTGACGATTCCGTTAATTTTTTTTTTAATTTAGCCCCTTAAATTCACAATTCCGTTAAACACTTAACGGATCCGTTAAGTTTTTAACGGAATATGGAGGACCGCCCCCGGGGTTTAATACATTAACACCGCCACCCCCGGGGGTCTAATACATTCGACCGCCGCCCCTGTGGTCTAATACATTAACACCGCCACCCCCTGGGTCTAATACATTAAGACCGCCCCTAGGGGTTTAAATTTAATTTTTTTCATTTTATTTTATATAATTTTATATAATTATTAAAATATAATTTTATATAATTATCAATATATAATTTTATATAATTAGTAATATATAATTTTAAATAATTATTAATATATATTTTATATAATTATTAATATTTAATTTTATATAATTATTAATATATTTTTATATTTAATTTTATATAATTATTATCATATAATTTGGTAATAATTATTAATATATAATTTTATATAATTAATAATAGGTAATTTTATATAATTATTAATATATAATTTTATATAATTATAAATATATAATTTTATATAATTAGTAATATAAAATTTTATATAATTATTAATATATATTTTATATAATTATTAATATTTAATTTTATATAATTATTAATATATTTTTATATTTAATTTTATATAATTATTATCATATAATTTGGTAATAATTATTAATAGATAATTTTATATAGTTAATAATAGGTAATTTTATATAATTATTAATATATAATTTTATATAATTATCAATATATAATTTTATATAATTAGTAATATACAATTTTATATAATTATTAATATATATTTTATATAATTATTAATATTTAATTTTATATAATTATTAATATATTTTTATATTTAATTTTATATAATTATTATCATATAATTTTGTAATAATTATTAATAGATAATTTTATATAATTAATAATAGGTAATTTTATATAATTATTAATATATAATTTTACATAATTATTAATAGTTAATTTTAGTTTATAAATTATTAATATATAATTTCATATAATTTAATTTTAGTTTATTTATAATTTAAAATCATTTAACAAATATATAATTTCAATTTATTTAATTTAATTTTCTAATTTTAGTTTTGAAATTAATATTATTATTGATTTAATTAGTAATAGTAATATATTTATAAATAAAATTTGCACAAATTAATATTTAAATTTAGTTTAATATATAAATTTATATAATTTAATTTTAGTCTATAAATTATTAATATATAATTTCATATTATTTCATTTTAGTTTAGAATTTAATATATTTTTTATTTAATAGTAATAAGATTTTAAACTAAAATTTGCACAAATTAAATTTATATTGTGATATTTTAATATATAATTTCATGTAATTTAATTGTAATTTATAATTTTATGAAATATTTTAAAATCATGCAATAAATATATAATTTCATATTATTTAATTTTAGTTTTGAAATTAATATAATTGTTGATTTAATTTGTAATAAGATTATTAAATAGTATTTACACAAATTAAATTTATTTTGTGATACTTTAAAGTGACTTATTATATATTAATTACACAATTTTAAATAATATTAGCATAAAAAATTAAAATTACGTTAATATTTGTAATTTTAGGTTATAGTTTCATAAAATTAATTTAATTTATTGTTATGTTTTGCATAATTTATTTTTAGTTTGTATAAACTCTTCCTTTGTTTTTGCAATTATTTGTTGTTAAACACTTAATTTCATTAAATTTTATTTACGACTAATAAGTTAAATTCATATGTGTTATGTTATAATTAGGTGTATTACTTTAATTTATAATTTCATTTGTAGTATGTTAATATCATATTTTTATGGTGATATGTAGATGTCGTGGAGCCAACGTGGTATCGATAAAATCTTAAAGAGGCCTCGTAGGTGATGGGATGAAGACTTGTCACGATTCAGCCGACTTAAATGCCAGATCGCTGCATCCGCAATCTAGACAACAACAACGATTTGATGCGCCGAGTTTGAAAGACAACTCAACAATGACAACAACACTCACAACAACGACAACACGAACAAAGAAGAACAAAGATTGAGTCGAGGGTTGAACACGATTTGTCAACTTCGATTCACTCGGCTATTCACCACATTTCGATCGTGGTCCCACACCTACTAGCGTTCTGCTCCCTTTTTTTTCAAATGTTGATGAAGTTCTTGAGGTCGAGGCTAGGATTCGGCGACGGTGTCGCAGATTAGTCTACTCCCGACTCGTCCCAAGTCAATAATCGAGTCATGATTTCGAGATTGGGAAAGGGCAATGCGGCGAGCTGAGATATTTTTAGGTCATTTCATGGAGAAGGGGTTCTGAGCAGATCGAGGAGGAGGACGAGGAGGAGGAGGAGGAAGAGAGGTAGAGGAGGAAGAGATTGTTCCACGTAGAGGTCCGACGCGACGAGAGGAGGTCCAAAAGACGAGCGGGTTCTCGAGGTAGAGGACAGGGTCAACGTGATGATTATTGGAAGTTGACATATCCACTTGAAGGTGGGCCCACCATCGTAGATTTACCGGTTGGCTTTGGTCACATTGCACATGCGATATGGAATGGCACGGTAATATTTATTTATTTATTTATTTTCATTCTTAATAAAAATAATATTAATTGTTTATGCTAATATGAATTATATTTTTTCAATAGGAACGTGGACCCTTAAAAGGAATGACCGGTGCCGATCGGTGATTACGTGGGATATTCTTGATCAACAACCTAGGAGCCGGTGCGTACATCGTTTTATGCATTTGCGAGGTTGTATGTATTCGAGTTGAACATGCCGTTGATCTCGCCTTTATTGAGAGATGGCACCTTAAACTAATAGTTTTCATATGCCTTTGGGAATTGACGATCACTCTTCACGATGTCTCGTATCTATTAAGGGTACTTGTAGAAGGGAAACCACCATCACCAAAGAAGACAATTCCACGTGTCAAGACCCACTGCATGTACTCCATCTCGGCTTTTGGCATCTACTAAGTTTGACCATCTCCACATAAATGCGTTAGAATAGTTCTTATGCTTGACTAATTGAACTAAGAACTTTTCCACGTTCTGGCGATATGTCTCGCGACACGAAAAGTTTGACATTGGGAAAGAACATCTCCACGGCTTTCATTAAGGCCACCGTCAATGACAATAATCGTTGAGCAACGCCAAGACCTTCGCACATCACCGAAAGTGCTTGTAATGCCCATTGAAGGTATCCGATTTCTCATCCTTAAGAAATCCAAATGCGACGTGAAAATTTTTGCTTGTTGAGTCACTCCAATAATCTCCAACAAAGGCATATCATACTTGTTGGTTTTGTATGTTGCGTCCATTATTAGAACGTGTGGAAATCTGCAACAAATCAAGGGACTTTAGGTGTACAATTAAGAGATTCTCTATAACTTGATTCTGATCATCGTTTGAATGCCACTCAAAGTATCCATGTTCTTCAATTTTCCGAAGAAAAATTGCATTGAGTCGATTCGCCCATAAGTTTCCTACGCCACTTCGTACCATATTCGTATTTGGCGTATGTTGGTAACATTCTCGATCTTTGGATTTAAGGTGCTTTAGAATGTTCTTTGGCTTAATATGGTCGGCAGCTAATGAACCAACAAGAATATCCTCTTTGGAGCCCGATCTTGATCTATGCCACCGACTGCACTCGCTAACGGGTGGTTGTGTCTACACTTATCGCCCACATTAACTTTCCAAAACCCGATCGTTGTTGCACAAGTTTGATGGCGAAAGGACAATTTATTTTCTTCGACCTCGTAGGTTTCTATCCTCCATGTCAAGAATGCCAAGATATTTGTACTTACCGCTCCTCTCACAACCATAACATACACCACCCGGTCACCCGATAATATTTTTGTTCGCCTAATGATTAAATAGTTGTTTGCAGATGAGCAAAGATCCATAAGCCATTCATTACCCAATTCTCGAGTTACAAATAATAGGTCCGTTGTAAAACCTTGCTTTGATCCGGACCTAAAAAATGTCTTCTGCTCCTTCATTTGATGTCGACAAATAATTAAAAATATTAGCCAAATTAACATAATTTAATTTCAATAAGTATATATTTATAAAATGTCTATTTTAAAGAACATAACATTAACTTAATAAATTTTATTTTAATTTACATAGTTACACTTAATTATGTAAAACATCACATTAAATTAAATTAATTTATATGAAATTATACACTAAAATTAAAAATATTAACGTAATATTTAATTATTTATGCTAATAAATTTTTAAATTGTGTAATTAATATATAATAATTATATTAAAATATCCATAAATACATGTAATTTATGCAAATACTATTTAATAATCTTATTACTAATTAAATAAAAATTAGATTAATTTCAAAACTAAGATTATACACTAAAATTAATTAATTAATAAATATGAAATTATATTTTTATTTCATATAAACTAAAATGATAAATTACAATTAAATTATATAATCTTATTGCTATCAAATAAACAAATATATTAAATAAAAACTTAAATTAAATAATATGAAATTATATATTAATAATTTATAAACTAAAATTAAACTATGTAAAATTATATATTACACTAAAATTAAATATTAATTTGTGCAAATTTAAGTTTATAAATATATTACTAATTAAATCAACAATATTATTAATTTCAAAATTAAAATTATAAGATAAAATTACATCATTTGAAATTATATATATTTAATAAACGATTTTTAATTATGATGCTTTGTAAATTATAATTAAATTATATTAAATTATATATTAATAATTTATAAACTTAAATTAAATTATGTAAAATTATATATTAATTTGTGCAAATTCAAGTTTATAAATATATTACTAATTAAATCAACAATAATATTAATTTCAAAATTAAAATTATAAGCTAAAATTACATCATTTGACAATTATATATTTATTAAACAATTTTATATTATATAAATTATAAATTACAATTAAATTATATGAAATTATATATTAATAATTTAAAAACTAAATTAAATTTTATAAAATAATATATTAAACTAAAATTATAAACTAAAATTAGATATTAATAATTATATATTAATAATTATTTAAAATTATATATATTAATAATTTATAGAAAATTATATTTATATAAACAAAAATTATATGTTAATAATTATTTTTTAATAATTATATAAAATTATGTATATATTAATAATTATATAAAAACTGAAAATAAAATTTAAACCCCCATGGGGGCGGTTTAAACTATTTAAACCCCAGGGGTGGGTGGTGTAATTCACTTAAACCCCTTGTAAGGGGCGGTCCTCTTTTCCGGTTTTTTTTTATAAGTTTATTAAACAAAAATAATTATAAGTTTAAACTAACTTTAAACTAAATTAACATATATAAATTTGCATAAATTAAACTAAGCACAAAACATAAATTTAACATAATTTAAACTAAAACAAAACATAAATTTAACATAAACTAACATGATTTGGATCCATTTTTTATATTTGGTATGAATAAAAGGTAGGAATGTTTTTTTAAACAAAAATCATTATAAGTTTATTAAAAATATATAATTATAAGTTTAAACTAACTTTAAACTAAATTAACATATATAAATTTGCATAAATTAAACTAAGCACAAAACATAAATTTAACATAAATTAAACTAAACATAAATTTAACATAAATTTAACTAAACATAAAATTAAACTAAACATAAATTTAACATAAAATTTATTCATAAATTAAACTAAACATAAATTTAACATAAATTAAACTAAACATAAATTTAACATAAATTTAACATATATAAATTTAACATAAATTAAACTAAACATAAATTTAACATAAATTAAACTAAATTAAACTAAACTAAACATATATAAATTTAACATAAATTAAACTAAACATAAATTAAACTAAACATAAATTTAACATAAATTAAACTAAACATAAATTTAACATAAATTAAACTAAACATAAATTTAACATAAATTAAACTAAACATAAATTTAACATAAATTTAACATATATAAATTTGCATAAATTAAACTAAGCACAAAACATAAATTTAACATAAATTAAACTAAAACAAAACATAAATTTAACATAAACTAACCCGATTTGGATCCATTTTTTAAATTTGGTATAAATGAAAGGTAGGAATTTCGGATTATTTTTGGTGTGTTTTTGAATGTATGAAATGATTTTTTTTTCAAGTGAAATGTGGGTGAAAGGGGGAGGGAATCATTAAATGGGGTGAAAGGGGGTGGGGTTTGTGTGGGGAAGGGGGAAGGGGGGCCTGGCCGGTCAGTTGGGGAGGAAGGGGGCGGCCGGGAGGGAAAGGGGGGCCGGGTGTGTTGGAGGAAGGAAGGGGTGTGTGGAGGATGGAGGATGAGGGGGCCTGTGGGCCGGAGGGAGGGAAGGGGGCCCGTGTGGGCTGGAGGGGAGGGAAGGGGCTGGTGTGTGGGCTGGAGGGAGGGAAGGGGGTGTGTGGAGGATGGAGGATGAGGGGGCCCTGGTGTGGAGGATGGAAGATGGGGGTTTTAAGGGGTAAAGGTGTAACTTCCAATGGGAGGGGTGTGATTTAGTATATTTAGGGGGTGTTATTTAGCGTTGCTCTGCTTTATGCTCATGATAGTACGTAGAGCTAAAACAACAGTCAATCAATAGTAGATGATTGGTATATAATTGCAAACTGAGGTAGGTAGGATAGAGGTGATGGTTGGTTGCGGCAGTGGCATGGCATGGGATGGTTGCATGCATGCAGCAGTGGTGTTGATGACAACACATTCGAGATATCCCCTGGCTTTATCAAATTAACTTTACTAGATTTATAACTATTTTTACAATTATTGTTATAACTAAATTTTAATGAAAGACAAAATTATCTTTATACAAAATATCTCTGTTTTTTATCAAGACTTAGTTGTAACAATAGTTATATACCTAGTATTTTTCTTTTCAAATTGGCAATTTCATCAATAGCTTTATCAAATTGATAGTTTCATCTCAAAAAGGTCATATGAAATGCACATGTGTAAAGACACTTAATGGAAAAAGTGGACACAAGGACGGTTCGACGGGGATCAAAATTATATAGAGACGAAAAAACACAATAAAAAAGTAGAGGACAAAATTGGCAATTAAGGCATAGTAAAGGGATGTTTGGTACATTTAATCCAAGAATAACATATGTTGTACTTCTCCGTCTCTAAAAGATTAATTATATTATTTTGGGTTGTTTCACTCAAAGAGTCCATTATAAAAAAAAATTATGCCTACAATTTTCATAATTTTTCAACTTTACCCTCCATATATAGTACAAATATATTAACTATGCTAAATATTATTATAATTATGACCAATTTCAATATTACTTATATATTTTTTAATTATTAAACTTTTTAAACATCAATTCTTTGGGAGGAACGGAGGAAATATAACGCATTAAAAATTGGCAATTAAGACATAGTAAAGGGACTATTAGGCGTAGACCAGAAGGTACTACAATATAAAATCTTATCATATAGTCTTTTCCAAATACAAATAGAAAAGGACGTCAGTAATAGTAAAATTCATTCTTCTATAAACGTTTTTTTTTTTTGTTGGAGAATTAAAAAATCATATTAAGCATACCAAAGAAAATTATGAAATGTCTTCTTGGCTCTTACACTAAATACACTAGCAAAAAAAGATTTTGGCTATTAGCAAAAGAAAAATGAAATTGACAAAGAAATTGAAAAATCAATCACCAGATTTTGATATTTTGAGGGCCTTGTTTAAAACTTAATATTAGGCCCTAAAAGAGAGTTGTTAAATACAACATCTCTTTTATGCTAAATACAACATTTCCAGACAAATATATTATTTTGCCCATGTTATAAATAAAAAAAAATTAAAAAATGACAAGACCGCCACCTCTAGGCGGTCCTATTCCATACAACCACCTAGACTAGGCGGTCCTATTCCAAACAAGCACCCAGACTAGGCAGTCCTCCAATTTCATCCATTATTCGGTTAATTTTTTTTTTTACACTTTAACACCCTAAAGTTAACATTTTTGTTAAAAAGTTAACGAAATCGTTAAAATTTTAACAGAACTTGGTAGAACCGAGCTGAGAACCGCCACCCTGAGGTGGGTTTCTTCCTAGAGGACCGCCACCCCGAGGTGGTCTTCTTCCATGAGAACCGCCACCCTGAGGTCGTCTTCTTTTTTTTTTAATAATTGAATTATAGGCAAAATAGTATTTTCCTAAGGGAGTGTTGTATTTAGCACTTTTGGGGTGTTGTATTTAGTACCTACGACCCTAAAATTGATAGGATCAGAGACTCAAAAATCATAGTAACTAATAAGACTAGTGTACCATTCTCATTCATAATCTATAAGTAGTTTTCTTCTTCACAATTTTAACACTTCATGCAAAATGATTACATATAAAATAATTCAAAAAATAAAAAATGTGGGCTTGGAAAATTTAATCGCATTTCAGTGTACGGGTTATTTCCCACATCAGTGATTTGCTCTCTTGAATTGGATCGTCAGAAACTCTAAAGCCCTTCCTCTTATAATTCACTATTGCAACATTGGACTCTTGTGATCAATTCAAGCATAGATGGGTACAGAATTTGTTCTTCCCGGTGGTAAAATTCAAAAAAGCACAACAAATGATCAATTTCTCAAACTATTTTCAAGAAACTTGGATAATATCACAACTTCACTAATTAAAGCACAACAAATGAACAATTTCTCAAACCCTAAAAGAATGTTCCAAACCCTAAAAGAATATCCTCGCAAGTGGTCGCAAGTTCACATATACGGATACATATTACTCATCTAGCCGTTACATAACGTTTAGATTACAACGAAAACTTTCCAAACAATGGCTATATAAATGAATGTTCTCCCCTCGGATGAATAGAGGATGGTTTTAGAAAGATAGATCACATACGAGTGATCGGTTAGAGAATAAATTGAGATATTTTGATATCTAAGTTATTAAAGCATCTGCCATCCCACTCGATTAAGATCACTCTTCTACGCAGTGTCAGATCAAGCAACTGCAACAGCTTAACTGTTTTTGCTAACAGTTACACATCAAGCAATAATCACTCTATGAATTTGAGTTACAGTAGTAGCTTCACTAGCTTAGTTAAGAGTCTTTGTATTAAAAAGCAAACCCCCCCTTATGTACTGCGTAAAGGTCTTAGTTGGAGAGCCAACTAGTAGAGAAAAGTCGAGGATTTTTCGGTCAATAGTTTTTGTAATTAAAATAATTATAGTGGATTATTATCTCATTGAGCCTAGAGGGCTGTGAGGACAGTGGATGTAGGATAAAAGATCCGAACCACTATAAATCATTATGTCAATTTTTCTCTACTTTTAAACTCTTACTTATCACTTATTGTATTTTGAATTTTTGTTTGTGCATGAACTTAACATTTTTGACATCTTACCAATCAAACAATCATTAAACTGTGTATTTGTTGTTGATAATCATCAAGGCACTCCGCACACACAGATAATATCATAACTTGTCTTGAGATCACTGATTAAATTAAATTTCGTTGTACACAACTCTGCTTTACAATCTTAATTATTTTGGCAAACCTTAGTTGTTCTATGCCAAGGAGTGTTATAAGTATTGCTAGAACTTAATCTTTCACTTTATATCAATGCTAAGTAACAACTAACAAATTGATTGTTGTTTTATTAAAGAGCCATAATAGAAACCTAATAATCGTGATTTTTATATGTAATGTTTGTATTAGCTAGTCCGAAATACACGGATTCTCAATTGGTATCAAAATCTTAACTTTTTACACATTAGTGATACTAAAGTTGAGGTGCGACCTTTCATTTGGTATCGAGTAGATTTCTAAGGAGCCGTTTGATAGTCGGATTAAAGCCGGATAGGATTAATAAGCCGAATAGTCGGATGTTTGGTACGTAATAGGCGATCGGGACTAATAGCACTCGGATAAAGTCCTTATCCCATCGCTAATAATACCAAGGTTGAGGGTGGTATTATTAGCACCCTCACTAAAAAAATATATGTGACTATCATTTTTAATTCTAAAATTACCACCGATTTATAAGTGAGGTTCAATAGCGAGGGAACTAATAGTATTGGGATTAATAATACTCCTTATCATTATTTAACTTCCAAACAAGCCCTAAGAGATTTAAGTATCTCCAAGTTTAACAACTTGTGAAATCAAATAGCTCTTGGTCTTGATAGAATTGATAATATGTTACCAAAAATTAAGACTTAAGTTTCCACTACTAACTTCTGAAAGGAATTAGATTGATCTTAAACAATGAGAACCATAAATCACACAACGAGGATGACATACATGTTGACAAGAAATCAGAAGAAGGAAAAATGCTAGAAGAACCGCAACGCAGCACAAGTGACTCAAAAAAGGAAGATATAATGTGCTTTATGGCAAAAGATGATTCCGAAAGCTCGATGATCGACAAATCAAATTTAGATGATGAATTGGAGGAACTAGCAACAGCGGGAGAACTATAACAAGTAAGTTCAAAAACTTAAATTTAAAAGGATTAAAAATGCTAGTATGTGTTATCTACTTAAAAGAAAAAAAATTTAAAAACTACCATAGAGGATAATATAAAAATCTTAAAAGAATTGTCCAAAATAAGAGAATCAATAACAATTAACACTAATACTTCTGTTAAATCTGAACAAATGATGAGAATCGACCCAACCAAGTTCAAGAACATTTAAGCATACACGGAGGTCCAATAACTCGTGCGCGTGTGAAGAGGATACAAGCGGCCTTAACAACACTTTTGGACGAGATTAGAAATCGAAGTCAAGACGGATCTAGTACATCAATGGAGTTTCATTTGCACTTTAGAGATCTTAATCGCATAAAAGCAACAAGGAACAAGTTGTCCATGCGCCTTAGCGCACAAAGCCGTGCCTTAACGCGCAACTCCCAGTACTTTTCAGAAACTTTAGAATTGTGAAACTTCAGGTTATTCCATGCCTTAGCGCACCTTTTTACGCACCCTAGCGCATCAGCCTACACCTTATCGCGCCATATATGTGCCCTAGCGCACCGTACTACCTGACTTGGAATTTAGATGGTTTCTTCGCAAATTGAACTTTGTTTTCTCCATTTTTGCTAGTATTTCGAGTTGCAGACATTTTAGCCTATATAAGGCTTGTTTCTTCATTGTAAAAGGGATCTTTGATCATAATATAAACATTGAGTTTATTCATTTCACTTTTCTGAGAGAATCATGAGCTTATCAAGTTTCTTGGATCGGAGATTCACACTTGAACTTATCAAACTCGAGGATCGCGGGTTTGTGGCGTTCCGTGATCGGTGTTCTTAGACAATTACGTCTAATGGTTACCAGTTTCACCCCAAGGTTCCTATTTAATTGCGAATAGCGGGTTGAGGGAGATCCACCTATCTTTTCCAATTTCTGTGTTTATTATGCGTTTTTCGTTCTTTGAGCTTTCGGTTGGACTTCTTTGGTTCGATCTTGTTCAGAATCACATCTATTGGTATTAGAGCCAATCGAAGAAGTAACCGAACGATTTTGTTCTATTATATCTTTTGTTTTGAATTATTATTCAATTCTGGAAATTTTCGTTCTTCGTCTTCATCCATCATTTTTTACACCGAATTTGTGTTCTTCATTCTTAAGAAAAATTCTGGAAATTTGTTGAATTGTTCTAGTGATCTTGTGTTACTTTGTGTACCCAATTCGTAAACTCCAAAAAACATATTTCTGAAAAAGTTAGTGTGTGTTCTCGGTGTTCTCGAGTGCCCAAGTTAAAATAAATAAATAAATAAAAAGGGTAAAATTGGACCAAAAATTGTGTAGCCTAAATTGGGTTTGGAAAAGTTTGAACATCATTGTTTGATAGCTATAGTTAAAAAAAATTGCTGGGACATTCGTTACATCGTATCATCATTTTGTGCAAAAATTCATCCATTGATTTTCAATTCTATTCTTGCTCACTTTGAAACTATTAACCCAAGAATCTGAAAATCCCGAATTGCAATTAACTTTGAACATCCCGAAACGTTTACAACTTGCACTGTCTTGTTTGTCTCTTCAATTGAAAGGCTCTTTCTAAGAAATTGAGTGTGAGTGAGTTGAGCATGATACACAAGAGACATAATTGGTAAGTTGTGTGCAATTTATTCTCAACATGTCACAAAATAAAGAGAGACTAGTTAGAAAGGATCCTAAATAACGTATGATTAGAATGTTGAGGATGTTGGTCGACGATTGACTAAAATAGAAGAGAATGCACAAGCTCGAGGTAATCAACCTCAATTCCGACCAAGGAGGGGGAGCAATGTCGATGAGGAGTTAGATGATGATGATTGGGTAGGTAGCCAATCTGGGGATGTTAGGATATGGAATACAAGGGAAAGTGAGTATGAAGATGATAGAAGACATAATAGGAGGAGAGGTAAGGGAGTAGAAATGAAGGTTCCTACTTTCAAAGGTAGATATGATCCGGAGGAGTATCGTGAGTGGTTAGAAAAGTTGAGGACTGTTTTACGTGTAACCACTACACGGAGATTTATAAGGTAAAACTTACATCCTTAGCATTTACCGAGTATGCTAGTGTGTGGTACGTGGGAGCAATTAGTAAACAACTGGAAAAGGATAGGAGAGGGTCGCATTGATACGTGGGAAGAAATGAAACGTGTAATGCATAGAAAATTTGTCCCAAAATACTATCACCGAGATTTATTGAGGTCTTCTTCTTCTTCTCATCAAGCACTTAGTAGACCCAAGATGGTTGAAAACAATAACCCTAGTGTTGCACCTAGAAGGAATTGTGTAGGTTTATTGCAATATAAGGAGAGGTTGAGTGAAAATAAAGAGAATTCGGCTAGAGTGATAAATGATGTTTGTGTGAAAGCCGAGAAAAAGGAGAGCATGAATGCAAAAGAGATTGAGAGGTCGGCTAAAGAAGAGAGTGCTAAAGAAGAAATAGCCGAGCAAAAGGAGAGGAAATCTAGAGAAGGAGAACAACCTTGGAAGTGAGTCTAGTGAGGCCGAGGGGAAAAATGAAATGAGTAGGTTGATGGGAGCGAGTGAAAATCCGAGTGTTGAGTGGGAAAAGAATGAAAAGGATAAAAACATGAGGGCAGAAACACAAGAGATTGAGGAAGAAAAGAATCTAGTTGAAGAGGTCGAAGGCCAAGAGAAAGTAAAACCAATCATTTATTCCAAACCTTGTGAGGACATGAGGGAGTTAGAAAGGAAATTTGGTGAGGTGGTTCCTTTCTCTTTGAAGAGATCTTTTCTTACTAACAATGCAATTCCATATTCTATTTGTTGTGATTTCTCTTCTCTACAGATTTTCGAGGAAGCATTTCCCAAGGCAAGTAAGAAGGTAATGAGTTTCAAGTGGGAATATGATCATGGTAATGAGAATGTTGTATTAGGTACATTTTCTCAAAAGGTTGATTTATCTTCTTCTTTACATTCTATGCTCTTGGAAATTGGGAAAGTTAAGGGTTTATTCTTCACTTCTTTTTTTGATTCTAAGTTCTTGGGATTTGGGATTAATATAAAGTTTTATGTTGATTCCCGAGATTTTGTGGGGGAATTTGGTACGTTTGGTAAAGTAGTTGACAATGAATCATGCATAACATTACATGTACTAAGTAATTCATAAGTTGACCCCTTTCTGGAATATGCCTCAAGGATTGACTTGATAGATTCGTATTGTGCATTGAAGGTTGATTTGTTAAATCTAAATTGCACATTGAAAGTGTTTAAGAATTCGATGTTTGCAAGTATATGCGATTCTTCTACGAAGGATTATGTTGATGCATGTCACAAATTGGGTAATGTTTACCATGATGATGTATTCTTTCATAAAAATGCTGAAATGCATAAATTACCTAAGATGCCCAAAAATTTGTCATCCTTGTTTAGAGTAGATTCCATGGAATTATAGGAGTCTTGGTTTGCGTTGGAAGTGCATAAATCTATGTTTGTGAAAGAAAATGAGTTTTCAAAACTAATTTTTCATGTTGCTTTATTCTTTCACAAAATCTATGGATTGCATGACACATTAAGAGCTGAATTGTCTTTATTTAAAGCATTTCTTCTTAAGCGTGCTGAAACATGGAAGGATTGTGTGTGCTATGTTGAAAGATCACGTGAGAATGCTTTGACTTGTGCACACTTGAAAATTGAGAGTGTTGAGCACGTTAATTCTGTTGAGCATATTGAATGTTTCTTTGAGGAGATACATGATAAGTTATATGATAGACCCAGGATCTTATCACATATGTTTGGTTCTTTGAGTTATAACTACGATCTTGTGGAACATGGAGGTGTTGTGTTATTCCTTGTAGTCCAAAGAATAGATTGATGAATGTAATGAGCTTATTGTTAGACTAATTTTTGAACCCGACGAATGCAATGAGTTGTTACCACATGAAAAAGGAGATAGTTCTGGGTTGTGTTAAGTTAAGCATAACAAGATGTGCTAAACTAATACATAATAGATTTTGTGACAACAACTTTGATCATCTTGCCTTGCATTGTATGGTTGTATTTCTTCTACAGGTTCTTATTCACATGTTTTCCTAAAGCAAGCAAGAAGAATGTGAGGGTTGAATAGGAATATAATTTGGGAAATGAGATTGTTACTGTCACACCCCCATTTGAGCTCCTACGTGGAACCCCAAATGGAGACGTGAAACACATACATCATAATTAACATGCACATGTATAAGCGAGCTAAACCAGCTCGACACAAACACAAGAGAACTAAACGGCCACAACATGCCGTTATCACAATAGTACGAAGCTACACGAGCTTTTAAAACACAACTATAAACAATAACCTTAACGAGCTAACGAGCTCAAAGTCAACTGAGATAAACAAAGTCACACAGGCAACATGTCATATATACAATGCCACGACACCATGTGTAAGCACAAAAGGAAGTAACGAGTAACAATATACACATCATGTTACTACTACCCAAAATAGAGTTTACATAATTCTATCATCCATCGTCCTCACCTAGTACGTATGTACAACAAGTAAAAGTAACTACCACAAAAGTTCACCACGTGCACCCACGTACTGTACCGACCTCATCGATCAGAACCTCCTGGGTTCCTGCGATTTAAGGAAAAACAAAAAAAAAAATGATGGGGTGAGTCAAAGACTCCGTAAGTTACTAACATGCAACTACATGACATGCTGGCATGCTAAGTTATATAATAGTAAATCATATTGCATAATAAACAATAATAGCATGCTTCGTATCACCGTAACACATATTCAACTGTATAAGAACAACTGGATAAACACCTTTAAAAGGATACGGTGTCGAGGTACACCTAGGATAACATCCAACCTTATCACCTCTTGTGTATCATGTGCTCGAGCAATAACTGAATAACGTCTCTTTTGTAGTGCGCGCACGAATGACAATCGTTTCCCACAGTCCCGTACGACTTGGGTTTACGACGTTGGGTAAACACTTCGGCTAGCAAGAAGTGTGCCTCCCCTACTGGGGCTAACAGCGGGTCGTAGGCCGAGCATATGGACCAACTACAGTTAACATAGCCCCTGCCCTCGTGAGTCATCGGTGGTCCATACAGCCCCTAAACTAGTTTATCAACTGGTTATGACTTGTTGAACATTGATACTTGTCACAATATGATTTTACAACTAACTAGTTCACAAGTATCAATTACTGATTTACACGTAATTGCCACTAAATTGGGTAAACCCATAACTGGCTCGCAATTACTTATCAAGCACATTATCACATTTAACTTATTTCGGTAGAGGTACTTCTACCCAAAATAACATTTAATAATCATAGGAATTAATCCCACTTTCCTAACATAATCAAACTGTATCAACAATAGACTCCCTGGAGTCAAATCACGACGATTCTAAACATCGGTATTTTAGCTTGTATTCGTAGTACTTTAATTTAATTATCTCATTAAGCTACTTAAACAAGTAGAGTCATTATTTAAATAATCTAAGCTAATTAAAATTATATATGCATGAAACATATAATATTTCATCACAAGTAACTAGTTTACTAGCATAGATCATACTAAAATTAAAATGGGACAATTTTATATTATGAGATAAAAATAGTAACTTACTAATATCACAAAACCACCGATTAAAACGTGAAATCTTTCAAAGATATTGATCTACTAGTTAAGCACGTCGATCCTACGGTGTCCGTTCGTTGAAAGTTCGAAGAAACGGGAACCAAATTGATCACGCATCGTTAGGAATATGCCTGTGAAAGCTTGATATATATGTTTGCATATTCCAACACAATGATTTACTTGTTCCCATTACAACGCATGTTTCATAAGTGACTAAAAGGGCTGCATACCGGTTAGCGTGGCAACTTGCTGAAACATTGCATAGGTCATTAGACTAGGAAGTCTTTGTACATGTCCGACTCTGTGTCCTACCAAGTGATAATGATCTTTCATATGGATTAGCTTTACCAGTGCCAGCAAACATTTCTACCAACAATGTCTCATCAACAATCTTTACCTCAGCAGTCCTACATCGGCAGATCCCAGTATCAGCCATGCTCTTTATAAAACAACTGCAAGAATACTGATAATTGTCAAGAGGAATATCAGTCGTTCTCCAAGCTACAATTCAAATTAGATCCGTTCAAGATCTTCTTAAAAGCTTAAGATACGCATCGATTCTGCGCCTTCACTATTATCTGTTAAACATTTCTTCTTCCGTGTTTGGTTCCAAACTTCAAGACACATCCAGACAAAAGACCAAACACTGTGCACTTTAATCAATCAGGCCTGTATGTCACGTCCTATCCATCCAGCTTGACTTCTGGACAGACTTCAAGACAAAGCTTATACGAAGGTCTTTGCCCAACAGTTTCTTCAGTACATTCTGATGCATTGCTGAACCAACACCTTTAACGGGAAAAAATCTATCCAAAGCTCCAATGACTCTTTTACCTTCTCTGCGTATATAAGAAACCTCTCATCCCATTTCTAAAGTGGCGAAGCTTCAAGAAAAGAACACTTAGAGTGGGAGAAACACAAGTGTAAGGACAAACACTTTGTGGGAGAGTAATCTGAAATTCGTAAGGCAAAGAAGCTTAGCTTAATCAAGAACTCATTTCTTGATTTGAGTTCTTTCTTCCTTCGAAGAACTCAGTCTCTTTAGCAGATATATTTTAAATCCATAGCTAGAGACTAAGCACCCAGCCTACTATTGAAGACTGACAAAGCTTGAAGATGTCTGATGAAGAACCAGAGCCTAATAATCTATACTGCATTCATATCGGCGGACTTATATTACATTATAAGGGTTGTCGATTGTGCAATGAATTGTCATCACTTTTGGCCGAGTGCTTTGCACTCAGTTGTTCAAATACTAGTTATTTGACCAACCCATAATATTCTCTTCTCACAATAAATTTATCGAGTTGATACTACAGAAGACAACATGATAAATATTGACTACATCTTCCAATGTATTTTCAATAAACACTACTAGAACACGCTAATTACCGGAGTAATTATTGTTAGATGGCTTTCGTCGCAATTATTGACGGAGATGCTCAAATTACCGTCGTATTTTTGACAGTAATTTTTATTTTTGGCGGGATAATAATTACGTGATGGCTTCCGAGTAATTTCTAATAGTAATACAGAATATTCTTTGAATATTTCCTTTTAACCGAGAAAGGTCAGGAAATTGGTGGTCATTATTACTATCGGAGATTCTGACAGTAATTACTGTCGGAGATTCTGACAGTAATTTTAAGTGACAATTACTGGCTGTGCTTCGTCAGTTATTTAAACCAAAATCCCCAAATCGAATAGCGCCCCATACCGTCACTCATCTACTCCGTTCTTTCTCTCTCTCTTTCCCTGCACCACCATGTCCAGCCGCCGCCGTAGCCACCGTCGCCTCCTAAGTCCGTTCCCTTCCCTTCTTCCTTAATTTTATTATTATTTTTTTAATTTTAAACTCCTAAACCATAATCTCTCTCTCTCTCTCTCTCTCTCTCTCTCTATGTTAAAGTTTCTCCAGCCATTCTCCATCTCGCCGTCGCCGCCGACCTCAGATTTAAGGTATGTATTTTTTTAATTTTGTATTTAATTTATGTTTTTTTTTTTAAATTTTGTATAAAAATGTATGTTTCTTTTTTTTGTTTATAGATGTATGTTTCGTTTTTGTGTATTTATTTATTTTTTGTGAATTTATTCATGTGTGTGTTTATGAATTTTCTGTTTTTCTGTGTAAATGTGTATTTTATTCTATTTTTTTTGTTAAACCCTAAACACTAACCCTATACCATAATTCTAGTCACAACCTTAAACCCTACTCTTGACCTAACCACGACCTTAACCTTAAAACCTAACCCTAAACTATACCCTTTACCTTAAACTGAAACCCTTAAACCCAACCTTAACCCTACTTTAACCCTAAACCAAACCCTTAACCCCAACCTTTACCCTTAATAACAACCTTAAACTCTAAACCCCAACCTAAACCCTAAACTGGACCCTTAGACCTTAAACCCTAAAATGGACCCTCAAACCTTAACCCTAAATGCTACCCTTAACCTAAAATCTAACCCCTAACCCTAAACCACATCCTTAACCTTAAAACCTAACCCTAAAAGGCAACATTAACCCTAAACCACACTCTTAACCTTATATAAACCATACCCCTTAAACCCAACCTTAACCATAACTTTAATCCTAAACCACACCCTTAACTTTATGGGCTTTAGTGTCGAAATGTCCGTGTACAAACTTGTTGCACTTTTCCAATGTTAACAGCGATGAAAGATCACGATCGAATGCAGTAGTGTCGTTGTTACCATTGGAACAACGCAATTAGTTCGTATGTGCTCATTTCGTCGCTAAAGCCCAACTTGTTTTTAGTTAGAAATAGATATTGTCAAATATCAACAACCTACATCTAGTATGTCTATTTAGAAATAGATATGTATATTGTCTATTTAGTTATAAATAGACATACATGTACACACACACACACATACACTTAAAAGCTTAGAAATCCGTTCGAGAATCTAAAGTAGGTATTATGATTAACACGAAGTCACGAACTTTTTGTTCGTGTGAACCACAACATGTACTATTGTTTCTTGAAATGTCCATTTGGACAGTTTGGAAATGCACAATATGTGTATTGTAAAATATTATTGTCTTCGATAAATGCTAGTGTAATTGATATTTGAGATAGTTCTGTTGCATTCTCTATTGTTCTCTAGGTGCATACTAAATGTGGGTTGTTGATCTAATACAGTTGGTTTATAGCCGGCTATGTTGAATTATTTACCCTTTTTACGTCGTGCACTTGGAGAGCCATGTGGAGGTGCTACCGAAATTTTCTCGAGTATCGAATACAAAGCATGTAGACAATAATGGGATTACAATACATGCCATTCATGTATTTCCGAATGGGATAGAAGCCTTACCTGAAATCATGGGACACGAAATCACTTAAACTAGTATTGAGAGTGATCAATTGTGATTACTTAATAGTGTATTTGATCTTTTCTAATCGGAGGTTGCTTAATAGGACTGATGTCGACTGACGATCGCAGTTGGATGTATAATCGGAGGTTGCCAAATCGTAATGGTATTACAGATGAGTTTATTAGAGGTTTGAAGAGTTTTATCGAATTTGCTCTTGCGAACCCTAAATACATGAATGGTAACAACATTAGGTGTCCATGTGATAGCTGTAAAAATCGAAAGTACTTCCCTTCGATGATTGTTGAGAAGCACCTTCTCCAACACGGGTATTAAGTTGGGTACAAGCGGTGGGTAGCTCACGGTGAGCAAATTAGAGTAGTGACTAGGCCAAAAATAACCAGCAGAGGAATCCTGTACCTGAACCTGAACCTGAACCATTTAAATAACCTAAACTTAATGTAGTATGTTCAAAGATCAAGCCGGAGATGATATATGTGACGAATTGCGAGAAATCAGGACAGAGAAATGGTTGTGCAAATATGTAAATATCATTTCCTGGCTCGATTTATAACATTTTATATATGCATTCAAACAGTACAATATCTCAATCATTTAAAAATGCCTATTAATTATTATTTTCCAGGTTTTGGAACATCCAAATGACCCGAAAGTCGCGAGATTATCTCACATATCTGCAAATCCGTTGACGAGAGTTCCTTTATACAATGGATATTATGTGAATGACTATGTCTTCCATACTAAGGAATACGGGGAGGGAAAACAAACGGATAACAGCGGTGTCAATGTTAAAGGTAACCTTGACTATTATGGTGTCCTTAAAGAAGTCACCGAGTTACGATATCTAAGGAGAAAAAATATAGTCCTATTCAATTATGATTGGTGAGACGTTGTACGAGGTATAAAAAAGCATGACACGTTTGACCTAATTGATGTGAAGCGACGTCTAGACATGCGGGTGATGATATGTTCATCTTAGCATCATAAGCACAACAAGTATACATGACACCATACCCTTATCGGCGAGCCGATGAAAGGGGATGGTCGGCTGTTTGGAAGACCAAGGCCAGAAGCACGATTGATATAGCATGTTGGTCTGATGACATAACTACAGAATCGTCATTAGAAGGATGCTATCAAGAAGATGAAATACACATGCCTCCCGTTGTATCTTCCGATAGTCATCCAATGGATGAAATGCTCGTGCCTCCCTTGCGCCTGGAAGTAGTATTACCCGTTGATTTGCCACCTCCTTCCCCGTCCGAATATGAAGTCCCGATTATTGAAGGTGATTCGAAAGAAAATAACGAGGTAAAAGAAAATGAAAAGGATTGGATGTCCGAGGATGACGATGAAAAAGAACTTGAGTTCTGTAGTAGCGACTCAAACACTGAGACTAAAGACTCTGAGAATAAAGAAAATGAAGACATTGAGAATGAAGACTCTGAGTAGTCCTGTGTACCGTTTCGGTTCTTTTATTTTTTGTAAAAGATAAATAGTCATGTGTAAAACAGTATTTGTATGTTACTTGTTATCATGATTAATGTCATTTTAATTAATGTTATGTATTTTAACTTAATTGTCATCATTAATATATTAATTATATTTTTATCATATATAGACATGACTGGACGAGCTGGTAGAGGTAGGGATCGGATTGGTAAGATCCGACTTCTACCTTCTTGCATTACAGGTACACAGCCATGTGTACCTACATCACCTACACCACCTACAACATCCACAGGAAGAGCTGAGTCTTACTCGACTCAGCCCGACGATGCACCCGACTCTCCCTGTTATAATTTATATAGATTTGCTTGTATCCATAACCTAAGTCTAAGCCAAGGTGACTAATGGGCCTGCGTGTCTGTTAGAGTGGCAACTTGTACTTAGACATAGCTAGAATAGCTTAGGGTTGCTTATTGTAATTAGCCTAAAGAAGATAGCCTATAGTACATCGGTCGTGTTCATATCGATCTTCCGGTCATTAGCCAAAGCTTGCATCAGAGTCCATCAAGATATCGGACAAGTTTGCCCAAGCTTCATCGCCCAAGATGAAGACCCCAAGAACGACCGATATAGAATAGCCTGGGACATGCCTCAAGACATCAGCAAAGTCTTTCATTGACTGTGACACAACGTTAACCTGTAAAATGCATTCAATGATCCTTTCCATTTTAGGTATTCATCTCAGAAAAGGACACTCTGCCTGCAACCACACTTTACCTATTTTTGGCAATGTGACAGAAGTCAGTCTGAATCCTGCAGAACTACCTATCAGATCTCAAAAGCAACATTAAAGCATTTAATGCTCTTAAATTCAAATTATCCAACTGATGAAGATCTCCAATGGCTACAAGGCTTCCTCCGAGTATATAAAGAAGACTCCATTAAAGCATTTAAAGATTTACAACAACAACAAGACTCTTCAACTCGAAATCTTCATCTTCTTCAAGCCGATGCATTAAAAGCTTAAATATACGTAAAACATTCTTTGAAGAGCTTCAACCTGTGACGATCAGTCTATACAGCTCTTCATTGATTGCAACCCCTTAGCATTCATAGCTCACGAGAATTATATCTTTATAGATATTAATTCTCCCACAAACACTTGGTCAACAAATTTTTGTACACAATCCATTAGAGATATATCTTGTATAGATTCTAGTAGAAAACTTAGTACACATTTTTCAAATCCAAAGTTGACCACTTTGGTTGTGGACGTAGCACTTATTCATAAGTGTGAACCATATTAAAATCCTTGTCTATTTCTGTGTGCTTGTGAGTTGCTATTGTTTGTTGATTTCTAGAATTCCAACATTTTGAGAACTACGATCTTGTCCTATCAAGATCAGCCATACCAACTTGTCCTATACTTCACTAATATTCCGCTGCAAAACTATTCATAACTTAAGTGAAGTAGTTTTTGGATCATTTTCAAAAATTGAACATAGGCTATTTAACCCCCTTCTAGCCTATATTGAGCACCTTGAGACCTAACACTCCCCACGATCGGATCGGTGGGGTTGGGTCATCATCTACCCTGGACGAGCATGAGGTTGTTGATGGATATGGTAGGATTATCGTTACCATCTCCGGCCTTAAGTAGTAAGTAATAACTTTACAATTTTAAAATTTTAATGCTTCCTTAATTAAAAGTTAATTGCATATTTGCGTAATATATTTGTTTAATATATATATCTTTGACAAGTTTGCGGCGGGTATCCGGATCCTGCTCTCTTTATCGGACGCATCCTACGTGGGATGAGGCGCGAGGAGTATAGGACACAGTACTCTGACGTGCCTAAGGATGTCCAAGACGGATGGTGGGATGATTTTAGGGTAAGATAAGATATGTTAAAGTTTAATATATATATGTTGTTTAGTTAACTTAATAATTTAATACTTTCTATTTATTTTTATAATTAATATGTTTAGATTGGGCAAACTTGCGACGGACGTATTGTTGGCTGTGCACTCGACACCGGCGTTTAGGTTGTTGTGCGGTAAGAAGTATCGCGGCGGATCTACACCATCAGAAGGCGTGGAATGAGAAGAAGTCGAGGGCTCCAAGTTTCAGCGACGATGTCTGGGCCCGGTAAGTACATTATAATAAGTATACTTAATTTAATTTCATTCATTAAATATATGTTATTTTGTATATATTCTTTCTATAACTATTTTAACATTTTCACAGGTTTACCTCGACGTGGGATTAGGAAGCTAGGACTGTCGCCGAACGACAGAGGTAGAACAGGCTGAGCTCAATGGGGAGGGGGGGTGAAGCACACCTCGGGGTCGATCAACACCTCCGAGCACCACTTGCGCATGGTAAGGACTTTAATATGTTGTATTGTAATACATGCCTTAATTATTGCTCAAACATAGAGATATTTGTTTAGGATTCCCTTTGATTGGGGGGTTGAGTATAATATATATAACATATTTAATTATTTATTTTACTTACAATTTAAATTAATTTTTTGGGTAGCCATGTGGATGCTATGAAATCCATGGCTGAAAGTAATTTGTTACTTGTTATGTTTAGGAATTGAGTTGAAAACATAGACATATATTTGTCTAAGATTGCCTTGGGAGGGCGGGTTAGTATAAGTAGGCTATTTTAAAAGGGTTTTAAGTATAAATAGGCTATTTTAGAAGGATTTGAGTCTAAATAGGTTGTTTAAGAAGGTTTTGAGTGTATATAGGCTGCTTTACAAGGGTTTTGAGTGCAAATAGGTAGTTTTGGAAGGGTTTGAGCGTATATAGGTAGTTTTAGAAGGGTTTTGAGTGAAATATGTTATTTTAAAAGGGTTTGAGTGTATATAGACTGCTTTAGAAGGGTTTGAGTGTATATAGGCTGCTTTAGAAGAGTTTTGAGTGCAAATTGGTTGTTTTAGAAGGGTTTGAGTATATATAGGCTGATTTAGAAGGGTTTTTAGTGCAAATAAGTTATTTTAGAAGGGTTTAAGTACAAATAGGTTGTTTTAGACGGCTCTGAGTGTCACGACCCGACCCGAGATCCTATATGGTATCTCGTTCGGTTCGCGAGACGGGACACAAAATGCACAATTTCAAAATCACTTTTCGTGCATAAAACCTGTAATGCAAGTGTATGTTTATTTTAAAAACCAAACAACACATCACGGCATACAAAAGCCGAAACGATCACATAACATAATCAACAACCCACGAGCTAAGGGCTCGGGACCAAACATGTAATATTATCGAGTGCGCGGAATAACAAAGTTAAGTAACGTTTACAAAGCGACATCCACGTCGGCATCAACAAAAGAATATGAATAAACCACATGTACGGGACTACTACCCAACTTTACACTGTTTACTTAACATATGTACCCTCGGCCTCACCAAAAGAAAATACCAGGCTCAAGGAGCACTACCAAAGAATGACTGTAGACGACGTCGGATAACAACGAACGGTCAAGGGTTTCTCGCAGCTCGAGATCTAAGGAAAACAATAAACAATGGACGGGGTGAGTTATAAAACTCAATAAGCTACTAATGCAACAATATGGCATGCGAGATGCAAACGGTAATAAGAATTATATATAACATGGTTGACATAATATAATCATTTCCAATCATCATCACATCGAGTAATTCATAACATAGGTCACATAGCATGCAACTCACATAGGTGCGATATGTAACACATATAAAAGGATACCGTCGAGGTACACCTCCGACATACCAACTTCCAACCAACCAACCAATAATACCAAATGAAGAAACCGTTGATGTCGTACCCGATCATCGAACCAAATAACAAAACCAAAGGTGAACCGTTTACCGTATCCACGTCGACGTGAAGACTCGGTCCCCAACGACCCGAGAAACAATCACGGTATAGCTTACCAAGGTCGCGTTTATTCCGTACAACACTTAGCGCTATAACCCCTACCGCGGCCAACGGTAGGGCGAGGCCTGTATTGGCCTTCGGCTATTACGTAGCCCCGGCTCACGCAATAACCGAGCGTCAATACACCTCCAACAAATATGCCATGGACTTAAACAATGCTCAAGTAGATGTTTACTCGACACATTAACTAATCAACCAAATGTTCAAGTAATGTTTACTTAACATTAAATAAAAGCATTATACTCCAAAGTAGGGAGTATAACGACACTACCAATAACATGCTAATGTACGCCAATAATTCTAGTACACATAGCCATATAATATCAACGTCAAATTCAACACAATACCATTATATGTATATCGTGTAACCAATTCCCCAACGGGTCTCTCGAGCATCCAAAGAGCTCACAAAACACACACGTGGTCACATTAATTATCAAACCCTAACCGACTCCGCTAGAGTCATTTTAGGTTACTAATGATGACGAGTTACGAAAATGGTCTTATACTTTAATCCTAGCATATTATCGCCCAATATCGAGTTTCCCAACATCATAGAATGATTAACAACATATTTCACAAGTCCAAAAATGGCATTCATGGCAAGAATCACATATACACGTATCTAGCATGGTAACTTTACGTAATGGAAGTCTAGGATGCCATGAAAGACATAAAACGAGAAGAAGAGGGGGTAGTAGCTTACCTCTCGTCGGAAAAAGCGAAGAAAACGGAAAACTAATCGGTAGGAAAGCTTCCTTTCGTCGAGAGCTCCGCAATGGTGTGGTCGGATCGTCGAGACTCCTTCGAAATCTCAAGAAGCTCTCACTTTCTCACTCTAAACTCTCTCCTTTCTCTCTCTAAGTTCTATGGTAAGTTGGGGATGAAAATGAGAGTGTGCAACACTCTTTAAGGGTTTTAAGTGGCTGAAACTCTCTCTCTCTCTCGGTTGGTGACGTGGCCTCACGAGGGCCTTTCATTTTAAATGAAAAGTGGGCTTTCTCGCAAAGACTTGAGTCTGAAAAACTTCGCACGGCCGTGCCAATTAAGCTGCACGGTCGTGCCAAACTCAGCGGCCGTGCTGCACGGTCGTGCCAACCCTAAAATTCAAGGTCTGGGTTCTGGATAGCTTCGCACGGCCGTGCCAATATGGCCGCACGGTCGTGCCAAGCTCAAACGCAATTCTAACTTTCGGATCGCCTTGTGCGGCCGTGCCAACTAGGTGCACGGTCGTGCAAAGGCTCAAGTGCCTAAAACGGTTTGTTTTCTCCTCCTTTTCCTAGGTCCGATCACACTTGCTCGCAACGCGACTCAAACACGATATATCATAAGAATTAAACAATAATTTATATCACACGAAACACATGAGATCATTCTTGGTAAAATGATGTAAATGATGAAATGAGATATACAAAAACACGTATGAAATTATATATGATGAAATGATGCAAATGAGGCGGGCGTTACATTCTCACCCCCTTAGAATAAATTCGTCCGCGAATTTACTTACCGACTCCAACAAACAACGCGGGATATTTCTCACGCATCTCTGCTCGGTCTCCCAAGTGGCCTCCTCGACATTGTGATTCCTCCACAACACTTTCACGAGGGTATAGTCTTTGTCCTCAATACTTGCTCCTTCTTATCCAAAATTGCACGGTTGCTCAACATACGAAAGGTCGGGTGTCAAATCCACCGGCTCATACTCCAACACATGTGAGGCATCCGTCAAATACTTCCTCAACATCGACACGTGAAATACATCATGAATACCTGACATCGATGGCGGCAATGCAAGTCTATACGCCAACTTTTCAACCTTTTCCAAAATCTCAAACGGTCCAATAAACCTCGGGGCCAATTTTCCTTTCTTTCCAAACCTCTTAACCCCAATCCGAGGTGAAACCTTCAAAAACACGTGATCGCCAACCTCAAATTCAAGATCCCTACGTCTATTGTCGGCATAACTCTTTTGTCTGCTCTGGGCCGTTTTCAATCTTTCCCGAATAATCTTCACACTCTCCGCCGATTCATGAACCATCTCAGGACCCCACAACTTCGCTTCACCAACTTCATCCCAACAAATCGGAGAACGACACTTCCTACCATAAAGTGCCTCATACGGAGCCATCTCAATACTCGACTGATAACTGTTATTGTAGGCGAACTCGATCAATGGCACATGCGAATCCCAAGTTCCCTTAAAGTCCATCGAGCAAGCTCTCAACATATCCTCAAGTATTTGAATCGTTCTCTCGGACTGTCCATCGGTCTGCGGGTGAAATGCTGTACTCAAATTCAACTTTGTCCCCAAGCATCTGAAGTGATTGCCAAAACCGAGAAGTAAACCGCGGATCTCTATCCGACACAATGCTCACCGCACCCCATGCAACCTCACAATCTCTGAATATACAATGAAGCAAGCTTCTAACGAATCCGAAATCGCAATGGGAAGGAAATGGGCCGACTTAGTCAATCTATCGACAATAACCCAAACCGCATCATGACCTCGTCGAGTCCTCGGTAACCCTGTCACAAAATCCATTGCAATATTCTCCCATTTCCATTCCGGAATTTCCAAAGGTTGTAACAACCCGTGGCCTCGATGTTCCGCTTTAATCCGTTGACAAGTCAAACACTTTGACACAAACTCGGCGATTTCCTTTTTCATTCCATTCCACCAAAATTCTTCTTCAAATCCCGATACATCTTGGTACTCCCGGGGTGAATTGTGTATTTAGACTTATGGGCTTCATCTAACACTTGTCGTTTCACCTCCTCAATCGCCGGTACACAAACTCTACCCCGAAACGTCAAAATACCATCACTATTCATAGCAAAATCCGGGGTCTTACCCCCACCTAACTCATCAATCACTTTCTTCAACTCCGGATCACTCTCTTGAGTTTCCTTAATCCGCTGTAACACCGAGTAGCCGAATATTAGCAAAGATTACCCCATGGCTAGATTCACTAGGACCCCAATCACGAATGTCCTCTAGCATTTTCCATTCCCTAGTCATCAAACAAGAAACATACGCCTTCCTACTCAGCGCATCCGCCACCACGTTGGCCTTTCCCGGGTGATATAAGATAGTACAATCATGATCCTTCAACCGTTCCATCCACCTTCGCTGCCGATTATTTAACTCCTTTTGTGAAAATAAATACTTAAGACTTTTATGATCAGTGAATACCTCAAATTTAGCCCCATACAAATAATGCTTCCATTTATGAAGAGCAAAAATAATCGCAGCCAACTCGAGATCGTGTGTCGGGTAGTTCTGTTCATACTGAGTCAACTTCCGTGAAGCATAAGCAATGACCCTTCCGTTCTGCATCAAAACACAACCCAAACCTTCCTTCGAAGCATCGCTATAAATCACAAACCCATCATGTCCATTCGGCAATGCTAAGATAGGAGCCGTAGTCAACTTTTCCTTCAATTCCCGAAAACTCGCCTCACACTTGTCATTCCACACAAACGGCTTATTCTTTTGAGTCAAAGTCGTCAAAGGGGTTGCAATCTTAGAGAAACCTTCTATAAACCTCCGATAATAACCCGCTAACCCCAAGAAACTCCGAATCTCCGTCACCGTTTCGGGTCTCTTCCAACTCACCACAGCCTCAATTTTTGTCGGATCAACCGAAATCCCCTTGCCTGACACTACATGTCCCAAAAACGTCACCTCCTCCAACCAAAAGGCACATTTGCTAAACTTAGCATATAGTTTCTTCTCCCTCAAAACCGTCAACACAATTCTCAAGTGTTTCTCGTGCTCCTCCCGAGACTTCGAGTACACCAAAATGTCATCAATAAAGACAACCACAAAACAATCAAGGTACGGCAAAACACCCTATTCATCAAATCCATAAACACCGCGGGTGCATTAGTCAACCCAAAGGGCATAACCACAAACTCAAAATGCCCATACCTAGTCCTAAATGCCGTTTTAGGAACATCCTCCTTTCTAACCTTCAACTGATGATAACCACTCCTAAGGTCGAGCTTGGAGTACACTACGGAACCTCGAAGCGATCAAACAAGTCATCAATGTGTGGGAGTGGGTATTTATTCTTAATTGTAACTGATTCAACTCCCGTAGTCAATACATAACCTCAACGAACCATCCTTCTTCCTTACAAACAACACCGGTGCACCCCAAGGCGATACACTCGGTTTAATGAAACCCGATCAAGCAACTCTTGTAATGAATCTTTAATTCTTTCAACTCGGCGGCGCCATGCGATACGGTGCTTTCGATATCGGCGCGGTACCGGTAACAACTCAATACAAATTCCAACTCTCTATCCGAGGCATTTCATAGTCATCCGAAAAGACATCCGGAAATTCACGTCAACCGCAACATCATCCAACATAACCACCCTTTCGATTTATCCACCACACAAGCCAAATACCCCGAACAACCACGAGATAACAACTTACGGGCTTTCAAAGCCGAAATAAGTCGAACACCACCCATACACTTATCACCAACAAACACAAAAGACGACATGTTCGGCATATCAAAAGTAACAAACTTCTTACGACAGTCCACAACGGCATGATGCGCATGCAACCAATCCATTCCCAAAATTACATCAAAGTCCCGAATAGGCAAAACAACCAAATCAGCGGGTAAATGGTGGCCATCAACAACCACATCACAATCACGATAAACATCCGAAGCTACTTGGCACTCTCCCATCGGAGTAGACACCTCAAGCACATACGGCAAAGATTCGGGCATATATGCAAATGACAGCAAAATGAGATGCGATGTATGAATGCGATGACCCGGATCTATGAGAACTCGGGCTTTAACACTAGAGACGAGTAAGGTACCTCCTATGACATTGTTGGCTTCGGTACTCTATTCGGGTCTAGGGCGAAGACTCGACCCTGGACTCTAGGGCGACCCTCGTTGTCCCTCTTAACGCCACATTCGCTGCGCACCTCCTTGTTGGACCCCTTTATTCCTAGGGCAATCTCTCGAAAGTGCGTGCCATCCCCACAAAGAACACATTTTCCTTGTTTTCCAACATCTCTCCTCCGTATGACCGGTCCTCAAGCAAAATGTACACGTCATCCCCTGGGCCCGCTGCCCTGCGTGCGTTTCCTCGATTCTCTGTCCTTTGCTGATTTTGTCCTCCCCTACGGTTATCATTTCTCCCTTTGTTGTCAGCTCCCCGGTTATTCTGATTTCTCCACCTCGACGTCCCGATGTGAGTTCCACTAGTATTTCCCGTTGACCTCCACTGGTATTTCCCTGCTTGGTACGGTGCTCCTCAATGTCGTGCTCAATCTGTAAGCCTTATCCACTTGCTCCGATAGCTTGTCAACTCAAGTGGTATGAGTTGCTTCCTATACTCAGTCCTCAACCCCTTCACAAACCGGTAAACTTTCTTCTCCTCCGTCGGTAGTAAGTGTGTGCAGTATCGAGATAACTCAGTAAATTTGGAGGAATACTGAGCTACCGATAGACTCCCCTGCTCCAAACCAAGAAATTCCACTTCCTTCCTCGCTTGAATCACATCCGGAACGAACTGATTCCGGAACCGCTGCAAAAAGATCCCACGTCCTTCTCGATCTTGTACCCAACTAGCTTCCAAAACCTTCCACCAATGTTCGGCCGCATCCTCAGCTTGAATGTGGCGAACTTGATCTTTTCCTCATCCGTACATCCCAACGCCGCAAAGATCTTCTCCGTTGACTCAATCCACCTCTCCCTTCTCCGGATCCGGGTCCCCATTGAAGCTTCTTGGTTTCATCTTCAAGAACCTTTCCAATCTGCGATCATTCTCCCGACTCCCGGCGGTTGCACTACTCTTTGACCGCCCACTTGACCTGTCCATCCATAGCTTGTCGATTCATGTCCATTGTCTGTCGGTTCATCTCCATCATTGTTTGCATAAACCTTGCATGGTGTGCATGAAGGCCTCATTCTGATTCATAGGACTCTCTGACGACTGTCCGGTAGCTTGATTAGGAGATGGGTTCGATCCGGTTCGACGGGTATCCCTTTCGGCCTCCGTGGCCCTACTAGAACCCGCTCCATTCCGAGTCTCAACCATAATTGTTCACCTGCAACAAACACTCGTCGTTAACGACTCAGACACACTCAACCAACCCCCGCCTAAGCCAAGGATACCGAATCCCGCGAGCTAACTTATGCTCGATACCAAGTCACGACCCGACCCGAGATCCTATATGGTATCTCGTTCGGTTCGCGAGCGGGACACAAAATGCACAATTTCAAAATCACTTTTCGTGCATAAAACCTGTAATGCAAGTGTATGTTTATTTTAAAAACCAAACAACACATCACGGCATACAAAAGCCGAAAACGATCACATAACATAATCAACAACCCACGAGCTAAGGGGCTCGGGACCAAACATGTAATATTATCGAGTGCGCGGAATAACAAAGTTAAGTAACGTTTACAAAAGCGACATCCACGTCGGCATCTAACAAAAGAATATGAATAAACCACATGTACGGGACTACTACCCAACTTTACAATGTTTACTTAACATATGTACCCTCGGCCTCACCAAAAGAAAATACCAGGCTCAAGGAGCACTACCAAAAGAATGACGTAGACGACGTCGGATAACAACGAACGGTCGAGGTTTCTCGCAGGGCTCGGGATCTAAGGAAAACAATAAACAATGGACGGGGTGAGTTATAAAACTCAATAAGCTACTAATGCAACAATATGGCATGCGAGATGCAAGCGTAATAAGAATTGCAGATAACATGATTGACATAATATAATCATTTCCAATCATCATCACATCGAGTAATTCATAACATAGGTCACATAGCATGCAACTCACATAGGTGCGATATGTAACACATATAAAAGGATACTGTCGAGGTACACCTCCGACATACCAACTTCCAACCAACCAACCAATAATACCAAATGAAGAAACCGTTGATGTCGTACCCGATCATCGAACCAAATAACAAAACCAAAGGTGAACCGTTTACCGTATCCACGTCGACGTGAAGACTCGGTCCCCAACGACCCGAGAAACAATCACGGTATAGCTTACCAAGGTCGCGTTTATTCCGTACAACACTTAGCGCTATAACCCCTACGCGCCAACGGTAGGGCGAGGCCCGTGTATTGGCCTTCGGCTATTACGTAGCCGGCTCACCAATAATCGGCGTCAATACACCTCCAACAAATATGCCATGGACTTAAACAATGCTCAAGTAGATGTTTACTCGACACATTAACTAATCAACCAAATGTTCAAGTAATATTTACTTAACATTAAATAAAAGCATTATACTCCAAAGTAGGAGTATAACGACACTACCAATAACATGCTAATGTACGCCAATAATTCTAGTACACATAGCCATATAATATCAACGTCAAATTCAACACAATACCATTATATGTATATCGTGTAACCAATTCCCCAACGGGTCTCTCGAGCATCCAAAGAGCTCACAAAACACACACGTGGTCACATTAATTATCAAACCCTAACCAACTCCGCTAGAGTCATTTTAGGTTACTAATGATGACGAGTTACGAAAATGGTCTTATACTTTAATCCTAGCATATTATCGCCCAAAATCGAGTTTCCCAACATCATAGAACGATTAACAACATACTTCACAAGTCCAAAAATGGCATTCATGGCAAGAATCACATATACACGTATCTAGCATGGTAACTTTACGTAATGGAAGTCTAGGATGCCATGAAAGACATAAAACGAGAAGAAGAGGGGTAGTAGCTTACCTCTCGTCGGAAAAGCGAAGAAAACGGAAAACTAATCGGTAGGAAAGCTTCCTTTCGTCGAGAGCTCCGCAATGGTGTGGTCGGATCGTCGAGACTCCTTCGAAATCTCAAGAAGCTCTCACTTTCTCACTCTAAACTCTCTCCTTTCTCTCTCTAAGTTCTATGGTAAGTTGGGGATGAAAATGAGAGTGTGTAACACTCTTTAAGGGTTTTAAGTGGCTGAAACTCTCTCTCTCTCTCGGTTGGTGACGTGGCCTCACGAGGGCCTTTCATTTTAAATGAAAAGTGGGCTTTCTCGCAAAGACTTGAGTCTGAAAAGCTTCGCACGGCCGTGCCAATTAAGCTGCACGGTCGTGCCAAACTCGCACGGCCGTGCCAAGGGGGCTGCACGGTCGTGCCAACCCTAAAATTCAAGGTCTGGGTTCTGGATAGCTTCGCACGGCCGTGCCAATATGGCTGCACGGTCGTGCCAAGCTCAAACAGCAATTCTAACCTTCTGGACTGCCTTGCACGGCCGTGCCAACTAGGCTGCACGGTCGTGCAAAGGCTCAAGTGCCTAAAACAGTTTGTTTTCTCCTCCTTTTCCTAGGTCCGATCACACTTGCTCGCAGCGACTCAAACACGATATATCATAAGAATTAAACAATAATTTATATCACACGAAACACGGGAGATCATTCTTGGTAAAATGATGTAAATGATGAAATGAGATATACAAAAACACGTATGAAATTATATATGATGAAATGATGCAAATGAGGCGGGCGTTACAGAGTGTAAATAAGTTATTTTAAAAGGGTTTTGAGTACAAATATATAGTTTTGGAAGGATTTGAGTGTAAATAGATTATTTTAGAAGGGTTTTACGTGAAATAGGTAGTTTAAAAAGGGTTTGAGTGTATATAGGCTGCTTTAGAAGGGTTTGAGTGTATATATAGGCTATTTTTATTGTTTTCTTATAAGTTGATCGTCTTATAGCTTAATATGTGTTCTTCGCTAATTTTAATTCATTATATTTATAGATTCGACACTACGGTGCAGTAGATGATATTATTCTTTGCCACCCACCCCTCTGCTCTTCTGGTTACGATTTGTCGTATGTCTTTGTCGATGATACGACAAAGAACACATTTGTAAGTATTACTTAAAATGTTTTAATTTTATTTTGTTTATTAGTTAATTAAAATATTAATATTAAGGTTTTTATGACACCGGATGCCTATAAAGCGACTATACGAGGCAGTCGCCGAGGCTTGTCCGAGATGACCCCTGAGTGCCGATGCCCTTTGTCGGCGATATTTGGCGTTTGGTCCTGCGAGTCACGGAAGAAGAGGGGAGCTCGCCTCTATGGCTTTGGTGACCACGGCGCCGCTGCGTTAAGACCGGGCGCATCCACTTCTTCCTCGGTGACCCACTTACGGTCCGCGGCGATCGGCTCCAAAGTGTGCCACGATCGAAAAGATGCAGACTCTCGAGCAGCTAGTGCAGCAGTAGGCCCAGCAGATGCAACAATAGGCCGAGCGGCTCGGCGGTGCGGCGGGTCATGGAGCAGCAGCAGCAATCTAGGTCTCCTATTGTGCGTAATTTGTTTGACCCCCCTTCTATAGTAGTAGTAGATTTAGACACTTTATTTTGGTACTGTAATATTTTTAAAATTATATATATTAATTTTAATTTAATTTATGTTTTAGTTGTTAATTATAGTTTATTGTTGCAATGTGTGTGTGATTGTGCATATATAATTGCTATATCAGGTGAAAAAAACCAATTTCAAAATTTTTTAATAATTACTGTCGGAGCTCCGACAGTAATTATTTTTAAAAGGTATTTTTAAATTATTACTGTCGGAGCTCTGATAGTAATTCACTGTTAAAAATAATAACGGGGCTAATTTACGGTTGAATTTCCGTCAAAAAATTAAACGAAATGTTAATGTCTATCACCTTATTATTGTCGAAGCGTCCGACAGTAATTATTGCCGAAGGCTCAGACGATGAGTGCTGACAGGAATTAGAATTACTGTCGGAATGGTGATTACTGTCGGAACTCCAACAGTAATTACTGTCGGAATATTGTCGGAGATAAATTACCGTCAAAGGTTTACAGTCGGATACTGTCGAAGCAGTTTTGACAGTAAATTGACAATTACTGTCGGAATCCGTGAATTACTGTTGGATTGTTTCGACAGTAATGTCGTGTTTTCCAGTGGTGAAATTTGATTTCGCTTTCTTAATCTCTCCCTTTTCTTCCAAATTGATTTTCCTTCCTCCCCGGGGAGATTGCTAAGTTAGAGAGTATAGATTGATGTACTAAGCATGTTTGCCTTTAAGCAAACCTCAGCTAAATTTTAATATAAAGTATATTTTATTACATTCAGCGTTTACTTATCTTTCCAGTAGTGCGTGTCATACATGTTATACAATCTGGTTATGGAAAATGATTACTCCATCTAACATCAGATTTAAGTTTGCTATTATAATATACTTATACCTATTCATTTTCAGCTACTTTAATCTTCTAAAATTATAATTATGCTGCTAGTTCTTCCACTACTTTAATCTTTTAACATCAGTAATGTATAAAAAATCTTCCTACCAGCAGTCTTTGAAGACTGTCGATGTCAGCTGATCTCTTTATATCAGCTATATGTTACTTAAATATGGAAGATGACCTAACCTGATAATCATTTCGTTTAAGGCCTTTAAAGATTGACCTTTTTAGACGAAATTTTTAATAAAGGCCTTTAATGATTGACCTTTTTAGACAAAATTTTTAATAAAGGTCATATAGGCTATTCACCTCCCCTCTAACCTATATTCTGAGCATATTAACAAAGACCTAACACATACCGAGAAAAGAACTCACGGCTTTAAAACAGGAGGAAAGAGAGAATGACAATTTGTTTGTGTGTGTTTAAGGTGTTTATGTGTGTGTTTTCTCTTTGCTGAAAGTTGAAGTCTCAACTAGTCAATTCAAGCCCAAGTCAACTGGTCAAAGAAGTTGGCTAAACACACCTAATTGGACAACAATGGCGGTTTGATAAATGTGATGTTTAATTAACAATTTAATATTAATTAACTTTTCTTATTCTTAATTAATCACTATTAAAACTAATTAAACTTAATTGGTTCTAATTATATCTTATTAATACTAATCAAAATTAATTAATAAGCTTTAAAATTAAGCTTTAAAACATCAAAGTAAAGCATATAGACACATTAAATGTCACGAAATGCAAATGACGTACAAGTAATACGAGTACGAAAATCTCGGGTGTTACAATTACATTCCATAAACGTTCTCAAAAGTTAGTCTTGTTTTCTTCTGTGGATTGTAAGTTAATGTGTTTTGAGAAAGGTGATGTTTTGCATGTTGACTCTCATAACTATAAGGGAATACTTTGTGTTTATGGAGAGTTTGGATGTATTAAAATTCCAAAAGATGTAGGGGAATTATTTTTGGGTTATAATGTGACCTTACCGCGTATGTTTGTAGACTTGTTGTGTATACCCTTTGATTATCTAGCCTGGCATAGTTTTGTTGGATTTCTTACACAGGCTAAGGCAAGGGTCATTGTGGAGCACAAGATTGATGATAAATTCAGATTGGCCTTGAACGGTAAAATAAATATTAGTGCATATTTTCATTGTTGCTGATTTGTTCCCTTTTTAACACAGTGTTGATTCGAGGTCGAATCCTTTCGAAGAGGGAGGGAATGATGAGAATCGACCCAACCAAAGAACATTTAAGCATACACGGAGGTCCAATAACTCGTGCGCGTGTGAAGAGGAAGTAAGTGACCTTAACAACACTTTTGGACGAGATTAGAGGCCAAATCGAAGTCAAGACGGATCTAGGACGTCAAGGGAGTTTCGTTTGCACTTTAGAGATCTTAACAGCATCAAAAAGCAACAAAGAGCAAGCTGTCCACGCGCCTTAGCGTGCAACTCTCAGTACTTTTCAGAAACTTTAGAATTGTGAAACTTGAGGTTATTCTATACCTTAGCGCACCTTTTTTCCCGCTCTAGCGCGCCAGCCCGCGCCTTAGCGCACCATATACGCGCCCTAGTGCGCCGTGCGGCTAGCGGGAATTTGGATGGTTTCTTCGTGAATTGAACTTTGTTTTCTCAATTTTTGCTGGTATTTCGAGTTGCAGACATTTTAGCCTATATAAGGCTTGTTTCTTCATTGTAAAAAAGATCTTTGACATTAAAATATAAACATCAAGTTTATTCATTTCACTTTTTCTGAGAGAATCGTGAGCTTATCAAGTTTCTTGGATTGGAGACTCACACTTGAACTTATCAAACTCGAGAATCGCGGGTTTGTGACGTTCCATGATCGGTGTTCTTAGGCAATTGCGTCTAACGAGTATCGGTTGCAACCCAAGGTTCCTATTCAATTGCGAAAAGATCCACTTATCTTTTCCAATTCCTGTGTTTATTCTGCGTTTTTCGTTCTTTGAGCTTTCGGTTGGACTTCTTCGGTTCGATCTTGTTCGAAATCACATCAACAAATAAAAGAATTGCAGTACAAAGTCATGAAATATGAAGATGAAATTATTAACTTAACTGTATATCTAAATATTGTCACATCTAAAAATGATTTGCTAAGGCAACAATTTGATGAAATGAGCTTACAGACAGAGATCATCAAGATGGATAATAAGGGTGTGAAAGAAAAATTATAAGAATGGAGTAAAATCACAAATGACTGAAAAGCAATGCTTAAAAGTGATAAAAAATGCAAAGTCAAGACCACATTTAAGAATAAAACTCCAGACAAACAAAAAGAATGCACTAAAGCAGTAATGGGTAAAATAGATAAGATTAATACGAATGATGTTCTAAGTAAACAAAGGATAAATTATGAGAAATTAAAGCCAAGAAATTTAACCGAAAGATTTAAGAAATGACAAAATCAAAATTACAGATATCATGATAGATCAAATCACTATTACAATAACAACTATGATTATAAAACATGTAAAACACAAGATTTATCCAACATTCAAGCAAAACGGATGGTGCAATTACAAAAGAGATTATTTGTTTGATTATTGCAAAAAAGAAAAATGAGTTGTTTATGGCTGGGTTACAAAGGTTACCAGCAATTCAATATAGTATGTTTAATTTCACTTCTTTTTAAATATCTATTATATTGTAAATAAGCTAGGTATTAGGAAAAATGCTTAAGGTACATTTGGGTAAAGGAACATTTAGGATTTCTCCTTCCTTCCCTCTCACGGAATTCATATGTAGTGAAATCAAGGCACATGTGCTCACATGAACAGTAAAACTGACAAATGTCTTTTGGAAATTACGACTGTAACATTACAGGTGGCAGTGTTTCAATGAAAAGTCGTCTTTTGTCTCAACGTTTCGACTTCACAAAACCAAAGAGAAAACTTTTGTTAACATTCTACACACTTGATTCAATCAAACACATTTCCCTCTCATTCAAAGCGAAAAATTACACATTTTTTTCTCTCCTTCGAAGCAAAAGATTTACAAACATCCAAAAATAGAAAATTTTGATTTTGTGTCAAACCAAACTACTTCAATGGAAACGAAGGTGCTCTACTCAAAGATATCATTGAAAAACCTGGACTCATCACATTCATTAGCGAGGTCCAGTGCTATATTGGAACGAGTGTGAAGAAATTTTTAAAATTGAGCATCTCATCAACAACAATATAGTTTTCAATCTAAATGGAAGGGAAGTAATAATCACTTCAGATGATGTAGCAACAAGGTACAAAACTCCCAACCTATCTGATTTAGTGAGCAACATATGGAGCAAAGATATTGATTATTCTCAAGAGTTTTTAAAACTCACTGGAAGACTTCTTGAACAAAAGGAAACTAGAATCCCCAGAGGTTAGCCCACTTTTAAATATGGTAGCTGATGTGGATATGAGAACCATTGATTGTGCTCATTCACACTTGCATCAAACTGTCTGTGAATCAGTGGAAAATAACATGTGCACTTTTAAAAGGGAAGTTTGCCAATTGGTCAGTTGCACTCTTACACACTGTAGTACTTGAAAAAGACAAAAACAGTTGGTGTTATTTTTTAAAAAAAAAATCACGAAATCATGTTAGATTTCTAAGTGGTCTATTATCTTTGAAGAAGTCTAAGTTGACCTTGGGATAGTGATGTAGCGGAAGATTTAAAAATAAAGTAACGATAGAACCAACGCTGTTGAGATCGCGCACGACTACCAGCGATGATCTTCCAAACTACGTTGAGGTCCAAAACCTACCGTGATCTAGGCATCAATCTTCGTTGATTTAAAGGAATACCGAAAACTGGAATAAAAACAATCAATTCTCATAAAATTCAAAAGCTAAATTCGGAATTACATTGGAACCTATATTTATAGGACTTATAAAGCTTGGGAAATAAGTTAAAACTTCCTACAAACTAGCCTAACCTATATAGTAACCTAATAGGACTTAAATATATCAATTAAATGCCTAAATCTACTTCTAAATATAAAAATACTACCCTATAAATTATAATTTCAAAAATTACAATATAATTAAAAATAACTAGATATAATAAACTATATCTTAATACCAATTTAACTTGATCCCGCATCATTCTCCTCGACTTTGAAAAAATTCGTCCTCGAATTTGAAGTAGGGCAGAAAGAGTACGTTTGATGCTTGTCCTCCCACTTTGCATTGACACTAGAATCAGAAAATTTCATATCCATGTCGAGTTCTGAACATGCCGACTTGGGTGACGACATCCATCCAATCGGTTCAATGGATCTTTATAAAGTCGTGGAGTAAAAGCTTGTTAATGAAACACGAAGAAGATGTTTGTGGAGGGGGAAGATCAAATGGATTTGTGGAATGAGTATTGATTCCGAATCAAAAATCAATTCTTCATCATAGGCGGCGGTTTATTCCAATCGACAATGGGTTGAGGAGTGTGGGATTGAGATTCGAAAGGGCAGAAAAATCAAGTAATGCAATTAACATGATATGAAAGTGATGAAGATGAACGAAAATAAAATAAAATAAACCGATACCAGGTTTCGGCTCTGATACCAACTGATGTAGCGGATGATTTAAAAAAAAGTAATGATAGAACCAACGCTGTTGAGATCGCGCACGACTACAAGCGATGATCTTCCAAACCACCTTGAGGTCCAAAACCTACCTTGATCTAGGCATCAATCTTCGTTGATTCAAAGGAATACCGAAAACTGGAATAAAAACAATCAATTCTCATAAAATTCAAAAGCTAAATTCGGAATTACATTGGAGCCTATATTTATAGGACTTATAAAGCTTGGGAAATAAGTTAAAACTTCCTACAAACTAGCCTAACCTATATAGTAACCTAATATGATCGGACTTAAATATATCAATTAAATGCCTAAATCTACTTCTAAATATAAAGATACTACCCTATACATTATAATTTCGAAAATTACAATATAATTAAAAATAACTAGATATAATAAACTATATCTTAATACCAATTTAACTTGATCCTGCATCAAAAGCTTTAAGATTATATCATACTGCATTGTTCATTCAATGGTTACTTTTCCATGTGATCTTCTTTGTCATCATCTTTGTCATTTTTCTTATCTTCTTCGTGAGTACGGGGAGTTAGGATTGGGGCGATGGTGCTTGAGCCGACTGTTGGAATTTCTTTATCATCTTTGGTTGTTTTTGAGCTCTCTTCTATTCTCGAAGAAGTTTCATTTTTGCTTCTTGCAAGTATTTCAATCAACAAATTTTCTTAATTCACCAAGTCTTTTAACTTATTCCTATTGGGATGATGTTTCTTCACTGAGTGTCAAGGAGATTCCTTTATTTTGAGCTCTCTTCTATTCTCGATGATGTTTCTTAATTCCTTTCCTAGATGTTTGAATATAAACTTTGTGAAAAAGTCAAGGAACTTGATAAACTCTGGATTGTATCCTTCTTCATCACTTTCCTGAATCCTTCGGTCATCCTCCCCTTCCTCTTCCTCTTTCTCTTCTTCTGAAAGCTGTTTTGGGCTACTTTATAATTTCTTTCATTTACTCTATTGTCATTTTTGCAGCAGATTCATAGACATCCGTTTTAGAGTACCCATATGCCAACAGATGTTCTCTTAAGTGAATGCACACTTCCTCATCCTCTTGACTCAGCTGTTTGAATCATATTTTTCTTAAGAAGTTTACAACAAGAGGGTCACGATAATTTTGGCTTATCTTCTTATTCTTCTGAGGTGGAGGACATATCAATGGGTGTTGGGTCAATAGTGAAGGGTTGAGGAATATTTCAAATTCTTACAGACCTTCTAACCTTCTTCCCTCCAAAAGGTGAAGAGTCCCCTTTTTGGCTTCTCTGTTCTTTTGTGAAGAGGCAATTTTCTTAAAGGTGTTGAAAGAGGTGGGAACCAAAATGGAGCAGTACGTCTTGAATTTTTTGTGTAGTTGATAGGAGGTGATGAGTGTAATGTTTTCTGAGGTGATTGTGGAAAGGCTTTCAGTCTTTTGAGCCAGATAATGTAACAACTAATTAAAGATCTTTTTGCTACGTTCTCCTTTCTTTTCCAAAAGTCTTCCTCAAAGACTCATTTGTGGATTAATGTTGACTATCTGATGCAGTTGGATCAAGTTAAATTGGTATTAAGATATAGTTTATTATATCTAGTTATTTTTAATTATATTGTAATTTTTGAAATTATAATTTATAGGGTAGTATTTTTATATTTAGAAGTAGATTTAGGCATTTAATTGATATATTTAAGTCTTATTAGGTTACTATATAGGTTAGGCTAGTTTGTAGGAAGTTTTAACTTATTTTCCAAGCTTTATAAGTCTCATAAATATAGGCTCCAATGTAATTCCGAATTTAGCTTTTGAATTTTATGAGAATTGATTGTTTTTATTCCAGTTTTCGGTATTCCTTTGAATCAACGAAGATTGATGCCTAGATCACGGTAGGTTTTGGACCTCAACGTGGTTTGGAAGATCATCCCTGGTAGTCGTGCGCGATCTCAACAGCGTTGGTTCTATCGTTACTTTATTTTTAAATCTTCCGCTACATCAATTGGTATCAGAGCCGAAACCTGGTATCGGTTAATTTTATTTTATTTTCGTTCATCTTCATCACTTCCATATCATGTCAATTGCATTACTTGATTTTTTCTGGCCCTTTTCTGAATCTCAATCCCACACTCCTCAATCCATTGTCGATTGGAATAAACCGCCAGTCTATGATGAAGAATTGATGGTTGATTCTGAAATTAATACTCATTTGACAAATCCATTTGATCTTCCCCCTCCACAAACATCTTCTTCGTGTTTCATTAACAAGCTTTTACTCCACGACTTTACAAAGATCCATTGGACTGATCGGATGGATGTCGTCACCCAAGTCGGCATGTTCAGAACTCGACATGGATATGAAATTTTACAGATTCTAGTGTCAATGCCAAGTGGGAGGACAAGCATCAAACGTACTCTTTCTGCCCTACTTCAAATTCGAGGACGAATTTTTTCAAAGCCGAGGAGAATGATGCAGGATCAAGTTAAATTGGTATTAAGATATAGTTTATTATGTCTAGTTATTTTTAATTATATTGTAATTTTTGAAATTATAATTTATAGGGTAGTATTTTTATATTTAGAAGTAGATTTAGGCATTTAATTGATATATTTAAGTCCTATTAGGTTACTATATAGGTTAGGCTAGTTTGTAGGAAGTTTTAACTTATTTCCCAAGCTTTATAAGTCCTATAAATATAGGCTCCAATGTAATTCCGAATTTAGCTTTTGAATTTTATGAGAATTGATTGTTTTTATTCAAGTTTTCGATATTCCTTTGAATCAACAAAGATTGATGCCTAGATCACGGTAGGTTTTGGACCTCAACGTGGTTTGGAAGATCATCGCTGATAGTCGTGCGCGATCTCAACAGCGTTGGTTCTATCGTTACTTTATTTTTAAATCTTCCGCTACATCAGCTTTACTTTGTGTTGTTTTGTTCATTCTTCAAAAAGCATCATAATTTGTCCTACAAAAAGATCAAAAACGACAAAGAATCAATGTTTGATTCTAAAGATTCAAACAGTTGTCAAGAAAACATAATTCTTATAGAATATTTTTGTAAACAAATTGTAAAAACTTTTTTAATTTGCTTACATATGTTCCCCATAAATAAAAGTCATGTTATGAAAAGATAAAAAATTATTTATAAGGCTACTGGTAAGAGATGACTTTGTTTTGCAAATCATCAAAAAGAAAAAAATTGTTAGAACCTTAGATTTAGTAAATTTTAATGTTGAAAAACTAAATTAGCATAATTTTTCATTAACCAGTTTATTAGGCTTAATGTACAAGAGCTTTTTGTCCAAGAAACCGCAAACAACTAAAATATAGTTGACATGAGATTCAAACAGCTAAGAATTAAAGAAACAGCAAACAGTTTGAACAAAATGCTAAGATTGAAGGATGAGTCAGCAATAGCAGTATGCCACATGCCACTCATTGGACAAAATGCTAATGAGACAAACTGAAAAAATGTTCCAAACCCTAAAAGGATATTCTCGCAAGGTCTGCAAGTTGAGTGTCACATAGACTACACTCATAGCTGGATATAATTACTCATCTAGCCGTTACATAATATTTAGATTACAACGGAAACTTTTCAAACAACGTCTATATTAAGGAAAGTTCTCATCTCATGTTAGTAGAGGATGGTTTTTGAGAGATAACTCACATATAGAGTGATCACCCAATAAAGAAAGCAGAATACAGAGACGAGAGATTGCAAGAATTCTGCAAAAAGCAAAACAACCATCATTGTTTAGTTAGAGAATAACTTGAGATACTTTGATATCTAAGTTATTAAAGCATATACCATATTCCCACTGCAATCAAGATCACTCATCTACGCACTGTGAGATCAAGTAAACGCAACGGCTTAACTGTTCTTGCTAACAGTTACACATCAAGCAGTAGTCACTTTGTGACTTTGAGCTACAGCAACATCTTCACTAGACTAGTTAGAGTCATTGTATTAAGAAACAACCCCCTCCCTTTATGTATTGTGTAAAGGTCCTAGTTGGAGAGCTAAGTAGTAGAGAAAAATCGAGGACTTTTCTGTTAATAGTCCGTGTAATTAAGAGAGTTATAGTGTATTATTATCTCATTAAGTTAGAGGGCTGCAAGGACAGTAGATGTAGGATAAGAAATTCGAACCAATATAAATCATTATTCTCTATCTTTAAGCTCTTAACTTATTGCTTACTATATTTTGAATGTTTGTTTGGACATGTAATTGACTGTTTTCACATCTTACAAATCAAACAATCATTAAACTGTTTATTTGTTGTTGATAATCATCAAGGCACTCCACACACAAAAGATAAAATCATAACTTCTCTTGAAATCACTGATTAACTTAAATTTTCTTGTGCACAACTCGATCTGTTTTACAATCTTACCTGTTTTGGCAAACCTTAGATGTTCTATGCCAAGGAGTGTTATAAAGATTGCTAGAACATAATCTTTCAATTGATATCAAAACTAAGTAACTGCTAACAAATTGATAGTTGTTTTATTAAAGAGGCGTAATAGAAACCTAATAATCATTAATTCCTAAAAGTAGTGTTTGTAATAGTCTAGAATACATTAATTCTTAATTGGTATCAAAAGCTTAACTTTTGTAATTACACATTAGTATACTATGTTGAGGTACGACCTTTCGCTACTACTATATACTCCAATTAGTATTGTCTTGGATTTCAGCATTAGAAAAGTACAAGAAATAAATGGAATCAACTAAGACGCGTAATCAACAAAGAGGCTACTTGAAAGAATATTAATTAATTAAATTAAAAACTAGTAAATGAAACTGGCAAAATTCCCGATTGGAGCCAAAAAAAAAAAGAGTTGCCTCCGACGAGTGGACTATCTCCATCACTTGTCTAACTCCTCTATACAAAGCATCCAATTTAATTCCTTTTGACTACGAGTCTACGACCTTATAATTTGTCCTTATTTCTCAATAAAATGAACAAATTAGGGATTGAAATTTGAAGGAAAAGAAAAGAAAGGGAAACCTGATATGAAGATGATTACTAGAAGCTTCAGGCTTGAGAGAGGATCGTCGTTGAATCACAGCAACAAGCTCAGTAGATCTAACAGCTCTTTGCTTGCGTCTGAGCTCGTTTCGCCCGATATTTCCAGATTTGCGGGGTTTGAGAGGCTATCGGAGTCGATGCGGCTTATCACCGAGCCTACCAGCAACAGTTTTGGGCGACGGCGACAGCGGCGGAGACTGAACAGAGCTTGGGGGTTTATAACGAATGTGTTCTCTTTTAGCAAAATTGGCAGTGACCATGATTTCGTTGGGCGAAGGGAAGAATCAGCGGAGAAGAAGGTGAAGGTACCGCAAGTGGTGGCAGTGGCAGAGAAGAAGAAAGCGCAGTCTTCAGATACTCACCGGCGATGGCCTGTTCAAGGATGGTGACCATCGAAATAAACGGTTTACTTTTCCAGTATATAGGGTTAATAGGAACACATAATTGGCGGAGTAATTCTTTATCATGATTCTTGTATGTATTCTTTAGACTCACTATGTCTTTCCACTGTTATGTCCTTGTAAAGAGCTATTCCCTTCAAAATAAATGTTCATTTTAATTTTCTAAAGTCAAATTGATAGTGTTTTTAAATAAAATCCCCTAGCTCCAATTTCTTTTAACACCTTAATATAATTAATAGTATCCCCTTCGTCTCGTCGTTACAATCAATAGAAAGCTCATCTTTGATTGATCCAACAAATGTGTATAAATGAGTTAAGTATGTATAACAGAGATAGGATTTCTGACTCTGACTGATATAGCATGCTTGATCTTTTGAGGACTTCGTGATGGCTGCAGGCACCATCATAATTGGGATGAATTAGGACAATTGGAGCATAAGGAACAAGAATGAGCTGACCTAATTAAGAGGGAAAGCTTGAAGATTTTCGAAGTGTTGTGGTGTTTGGGATGATATATTTAGATGGTTTGAAGCTCTCTCTGGAAACGATTTCAACTTTCATAATTTTTTCCTTGCCATGAGAGTTTGTGGCAAGACACACAGCACGTTAAATTCTAGTTAGTACTAGATGATTTTCCAAAGCAATATAAATTGTTCTTATGTAGGGAAATCTATTGGGGATGAGATCAACGTATATCAGACCATATGCTTGGATCTGTCCTTTTGTTTATAAAAATTTTGGTTTGTGCACACTTGATTTGGCACTTAGGAACAATCATTTGCTTGAGTTTGAGTTGAACCTAGGCATTTGGCCTCTCTCTCTCTCTCTCTCACACACACACACACACACACACACACTGGTTAAGCATGGTGAGGTGACCATGACATAGTTGCCGATGCGCCCCAGGCGTGACTGTACCCACCCTTAGTTTTGACCGTCTCTCAAACTCACTACACAATCAATCATATTGTAAGATGTCAAAATTGCCACCTAGTTAGTCTACACCAGAGACCACATCACTCATAAACATTTATTCCCTAATTGTATCTCGCAGAAAATGAATGTTAAATTCATAATATCATTAAACTATGTTAACTTAATATTGTATTTAGATAAGAAACTCTTGTTTTGAAATGTCCAAAAATTGAGAAAAAAAAAATCAGTTGAAGGTTGATCCTCAAGTTTTCCAATTTAACCTTTATAGCTTAATTGGTGTTAGAATTCTATGGTTTTAATTGCTTGCCTCCTTTACTTGATGGGTGTCAAACCACCAAATCACTTTTTCCTACTTTCAAATATAAATATATATATATATATATATATATATATATATATAAAAATTGGTGAAGAGAACTCACATTGTAACACATCATTTATATTTGTTAAAGCTGCATTCTCAAGCATTTTGGCTTTTTAAATTCTACCTTAAATAATTGTCTACCATTATCTAATAATTATACCTAATTATAATAGTTATGATATAAGGTTTATATATAATACTTACATTAATCCTTCTTCTATGAACTTCTTCTATTAACAATAGCAGAGAGTTTTAGCTATTGGTTCGGTCAAGCATCTTTTTATCTCCTTGCAGTTGAAAGTCTCTCTCTACATCTTCCTACGGTGTTGAAAGTCTCTCTCTAATGACCGAAGGTAAAAAGTCTTTCCTATGACTAGAAAGGGAAAAATCGACTACAGAATAAGGGGAAATTTGCTGCGGAGTTTGGGAAGTGGCCAAGTCAGCCGGTAGCTCTTCAACTGCTCCCTCTCTTTCATTCAGGTAACTTTCTCTCTCCTCTCTCTACTCTGTCTTTTGTGTTGATGCATCGTTTTTATCCGAAGGGGATTCCAATTCAACATATAATTTACAGGTCTTTTCTTCTATTTCTGGCAACTTCTCTCTATAGGATTCTGCTACTAGACGGGGTGGGCACTTTCTTGGGGGCAACTGCCCTCGCGATGAACTCCTCCTCGGATCTCTCCCATCGTTCAAACTCATCTCAAACAGGTTCCTCTGTGTGTGTGTGTGTGTGTGTGTATGCATGTGCGTGTTTATTTATTGTACATTCTCCCAAGTTTGTGCTTATTATTGTGATTGATGTATGTTGTAATTTTGATATATATTAACCTACTTTTTTGCCATAATTTGGATGAATTGCTGTGATATTTGACAAATTGGAATAATTGTTGATTTTGTGATTAAGATAGTTGAAGAATTTTATTATAGTTTAGGTTTTGATAAGTACCTTTTTGGATGTTAAATCAAGGATTTAGATGGAAAATATAGGGTTACCATTTGTAAATCTGTAAGTGATTAATTTATGAGTGATTTGTGCATATATGCACACATATAGATATTATGCTTTTTGTGTTGCATTTCAGAAGAAAAACTTGATACTAAGTCACTGAAGGAGAGCATCAAAGAATATAAAGATACAAAATCCTTGGTCTCATTTGCTAAACTTACATTTAGAAATGGTAAGTTATTGCTATAATTCAATTTGTTTTATTTTCCCTAGTTTTGCCTCTACCACCATTTTTGAGAAACATAATTAATATGTATATGGTCTACCTTTGAATTTTGCAGATAACAGCAGGAGATACATAACAAATTAAATGAGATAGCAAAGTTAGGAAATGGAAATATTTCTTCAGAAATCCTCACATTTCGTGAGTTGTGCGTGCATAGCGAGTGTACAAAGGTCACATTCAGAGCAAAAATATTGTATTGTCGAAAACCAAACCTTCCGTTGAATGAAAATATTATTTATTGCCTTCAATAAAATTATATTTTTCTAATTCTACTCTTCGTTTTCTTGGTTTCAGGATGTTGAATTGATAGGATATTGTTGTGATGGCGACCAGAGAATATTAGTGTACGAGTATATGGCCAATGTCTCACACGAAGATCACCTTCAAAGTATGTCCCCAACCATTTCTTGATTTCATTCATTTTTAGATAAATCTTCATGATGGTATTTTCTGTGACATACTACTTACGTGTAAAGTTGTTCATTTTACTTATTTCAAGATATAGCACCGAGGAAAAATCCTTTAGATTGGAGAACACAAATGAAAATATATAGCAGCACGATCGGCTAGCCCATTTTTGAGAGAGGCCATAAACTTAGGATCTCATCAAAGCACACAAAGGGATTCAAAGTTTGCTAGAAGTTGCAGTTCTTAGAGGTAGCTTCGGTGTCTCCAAAGTCCGGTAATTTCTCATTGCAACCTTTTCAATGCTTTAAATTTTCTATGCTCCTATCAACTGCAATGTAATTCTACATAATTGGAATATATATATATATATATATATATATACATATATATATATATATAGCGTATGAGTGAATTGCAAATTTTATGGTTTTGGTGGCACATCTAAAGGATGGAATTCAATTCAATTATCATATGGAGTATTAGTTAGTGTGAAATTTGTAATCTCAAAGATGTTTTCCATTTCTCTTACAGTAGGCTTTTGTGTTGCAAGGTTGATTGATTCCATTTAAATATGGTATAATTGAATTTTATTGGTTTTGGTATACTGGGTGCCATGTTTTGGGATCTAATAACGTGATTGACAACATATGCAACTTAGTATATTGGGAAGTAGTATATGTGCATGAAGTGTTGGAAATATTTCTGCTTTGGATCATCAAACAGATCATTTGGTTTCAACTTTAAATAGATTACTAAATTTTGGGATCTTAGCTCGGTGACATTGTGAGATTTGTGCTGATTTTATTGAAGAAAATTAAGATACCTTGAGACATGGAGCTCTAATCAAGAATGTATGGTTCAAATACATTTTAGATATCATTTTGTTGAGCCAAGTAGGTGTTTGAAGCATATGATGACAGTGTGAAGGCAGAAACGTATAGAAAAGATAAAATAATTAAGAATAAGAAGAAAAGTCATACAACTAGCTTAAAGCTCAACTCAAATTAATAATCAACTCTAAATAATTATAAGGCATTACATCAATATGTATAGGCTACGAGACTCCTAATTATACTAGGACTAGGGCAAGCATAAAATAATATTACTAGAACTAGGAAAATAGCTAATTAAGAAATAATAAAAGTTTCTTAACTAATAAAGTAACTAAATAAATATTAATACTAATCCTAATCTATCAATGTAAAGGAGGTAGAGCTGGTAATGGGCTGGGCCGAGCCAGCCCAGCCCCAGCCTATCGGGCGAATACATAAAATCGGGCCGAGCCGGGCCAGTCCAAAATTTGTATCGGGCCTCAAACCTCTAGCCCAGCCCAGCCCACTTTTGGGTGATCGGGCTTTCGGGTCATTGGGCCAAATCAGCCCAAATTTGTACCAAAAATATTTTCTACAAAATTTACAAGTTATCACATAAAAAAATATTTAAAACTCATTACAAGTTTATAATTTATCAAATAAAATCTACAAATAATAAGTCTCATCTTGATGAATTAAAATACAACTACATAAATTTTTTTGTAGATAGGAGAAGTGCAAAATACGTTAGAACACAAGTCTACAATTGTTTGGACGTTTGGTGTTCGCACTTCGCAGGCTCGCAACAGATAACCAGATTAGATATGACGGTGTATGAGTAATGAATTAGTGAATGTTGTTGACTGGTTGTGGGTTTATGTGTGCATACAACCTGTAGCGGGCTAGGCTGAATTAATAAAAGTGTATCAAAATGGTTTGGAAAAATAGTTTGAAAAGACTTAAAGCAGCGAAAAACTTGAATTGAAAATGATTTGAATCTCCCCTAAAAGACTTAAAGCAACGAAAATAGTTTGAAAAGTGTGAAATTAAAAGTTAATAAAAGTGTATCGGGATGGGCTGGGTTGGCCCGAAAAATTCGGGCTTTTTTGGCCCAAGCTCAATTAGCTACGGGCCAATTGGGCCGGGCCAAAAAAGCCCAAATTTTTTTGGGATTTCTAAATTGAAGCCCAAGCCCCTTATAATATTGGGTTGACTGGGCTGGGCTAATTTTGCCGGCTCTAAAAGGACGAAATCCCCACTACTAATATTTGATGTCAAATTGATTTTGCAAATTGAAAATAGGGCGGATGGAGTAGCTGTAGCTCTTCGATTACGTTTTTCTTTAGTCTTTTGTAATGTTCATTTTTATGCTGAACTAGGCTATCTTTCTTTATCCTTTGAATTTATTGGTTACGAAGTTTCAAAATCATGGTTTGATGTTGTCAACAGATCCTAGTTCTTGAGTAAGAAATGTCACTTCAACCCTGTCACACCCCCATTTGAGCTCCTACGTGGAACCCCAAATGAAGACGTGAAACACATACATCATAATTAACATGCACCTGTATAAGCGAGCAAAACCAGCTCGACCCAAACACAAGATAACTAAACGGCCACAACCTGCCGTTATCACAATAGTACAGAGCTACACGAGCTCACAAAACACAACTATAAACAAAAACCTCAATGAGCTAACGAGCTCGTTGTCAACTGGGATAAACAAAGTCACACAGGTAACATGTCCTATATACAATGCCACGACACCACGTGTCGGCACAAAAGGAAGTAGCAAGTAATAATATACACATCATGTTACTACTACCCAAATAGAGTTTACATAACTCTATCATCCATCGTCCTCACCGAGTACATATGTACAACAAACAAAAGTAACTACCCCACAAGTTTACCACGTGCACCCACGTATACCAGCCTCACCAATTAGAACCTCCGGGTTCTGCGATCTAAGGAAAACAAAAGAAAATGATGGGATGAGTCAAAGACTCAAGAAGTTACTATCATGTAACTACATGACATCTTGGCATGCCGTTATAATAAAATCATATTGCATAACAAACAATAATAGCATGCTTCTATATCACTGTAACACATATTCAACTATATAAGAACAACTGGATAAACACCTTTACAAGGATACGGTGTCGAGGTACACCTCCGACAACATCCAACCTTATCACCTCTTCTATATCATGTGCTCGAGCAATAATCGAATAAGCTGTCTCTTTAGTAGTGCGCGAGCAAATGACAATCGTTTCCCCAGTCCGTGACGACTGAGTTTACGACGTCGGGCAACACTTCGGCTAGCAAGAAGTGTGCCTCCCCTACCGGGCCAACAATGGCGTAGGCCGAGCATATGGTCCAACTACGGTTAACACTAGCCCCTGCCCTCGTGAGTCACCGGTGTACCATATACCCCCTGAACTGGTTTACCAGCTGGTTACATTACTTTAAGACTGACACTTGTCACAATACTGCTTTACAGTTAACTGGATCACAAGTATCAGTTACTACATTTGATCAACAATGGATTACACGTAATTGCCGCTAAAGTGGTTAAACACATAACTGGCTCGCAATTACTGTTAACACTTGTCACAACACTATATCATAGTTAACTAGCTCACAAGTGTCAAATATAGTATTTTAATCATTTACAAGATTGCATGTAATTGCTGCTAAATTCAACTAAGACATAACTGGCTTGCAATTACTAGTTAAACACATTGTTACATTTAACTGGTTCGGTAGAGCTAACTCCACCCATGACAACATTTGTACTCGTAGGACTTTACCCCACGCAATTTTACTAGTTTATAATAACATTTACACTTGTAGGATTCCATCCTACGTAATTTAACCAATTTCGGTAGAGATTACTCTACTCAATAATATAATATTAATTATCGTAGGAATTAATCTCACATCCCAACATAATTTAACTATATCAACAATAGACTTCGTGGAGTCCAATCACGACGATTCAGCACGTCGGTACTTTAGTTTGTGTTCGTAGTTTCATTAACTTTATTATCCCATTTAGTTACTTAAACAAGTAGAAACATCGTCAAAATAACCCAAACTAGTTACAAATAAACATGCATGAAACATGTTATATTCCATTGCAAACAACTAGTTAGCTAGCACGGATTGTCCTAAAATTAATATGGGATAATTTTATACAACGAATTAAAAGGAATAACTTCCTAATAACTTGATATAATTTTTATTATATCCAATTTGACTCCGTTCGAGCCGTTACTAATTTTTTGGTTATCACAGCAACCCGTAGTATCGCCCAATAATTTTAGTACTATTTTTAGTACTACTTGTAGTATCACTTATTTAATGTAATTATCCATCCAAACAAGCTAACATAAATACCACATCATTTATCTAACAAATAGTTTTATTTCTATTTGCTACTAATAATTCTAGCATGAAATTATTCTAATTTATCATGCAATAATATTAACAACAATAAAAGGGTTAGTAACTTACTAACTCGCGGAAATATTACCAATTAAACACCGAGGTTTATCCGTAGAAATGATCTACTATCTGCGTACATCAATCCTACATAATTATTACGTAGAACAACTAAATAAATAAAAATCAATTCAATCGCGTAGTCGGAAAACTTACGAAGTAAAGGAACGGAAACGGGGAGACAGAGCCTCGGTTTGTATTCAACAGGCGACGAAGGGAGTATGCAGGCGTGTGTGTGTGTTTGTAGGTGTGATATATATACACTCCTTCCAAAGTCGGTCAAACAAAGGGAGATAAGCTTGAATGGTGATTGGTTTATAACCTTTAATCAAACCAAAAGTGCTGAACAAGAAATGGAGGGAGACGGTTTTGTTATATCATCCACGGGTGAGTCAGCACAAATTTATAAAAACTCTCCACATGGCTAGTCTTCAAATGGTAAGTCAATACTACTTCCAAAAATTATTTATATTTTGTTAAATGTAATTAAAGAAAAGTCAACAAAATATTACTAAGTCAAATAAATATTAAATAAAATAGTATTAAACTTTGTTTATATTTTTAAAGTCAACATAGGTAAATATTCGGGATCTCACAAACCCTATCTGCTGGCTTTTGAACAGACCACTAAAGAACCATTTCTGTGTAGTTAACTACTTAACTGATGACTTTAAAGGTATTCCTGTCTTTTAAGTTTCAACTGAATCTCTTAGCAACAAAGCTTTTGTACTGTAGTTGGGCATGATTTGTTATTCTAATTTCTCACATAAAGAAAGCTAGCGATTCATTTTTTGCCTGCGATTGTTTCGTTATGTTACTGACAATTAACCAATGCTAACCTGGATGTGATGAACTATAATGAGATTGCACATCACTTTGTTGAGTGTATATATGTCCACGCCTACAACACCAAGTTGAAGGTATGATTTTAATCTTCTGACTTTGTTCTAAGTAGCACATGGCTTGCGAAGATGCATAATTTGAAATTTCCTTATTAAAGCTATCTATTATTTGTTTATAATGAGATGCTCTTTTGCTAATAGAAGCAATAAGACACTACCCCTATTCTAGCTCATATGTCAAGTTCAGCATTCAACACCCCTTCGACGACAAGTGCCCCACCCCATATAATCAATTGAGTTAGTCAACATTGTGATTTATACTCTATTATTAACTCTGCATGGTTCGGTAGGCAGGAGTTTAATAGGAATGGAGCCGAGGAGATTAGTACATTGGTCTCAAACTATTTGAAGCAGCCTAGCTTCATGCGTGTAAATTATCTAAATAAATAGCTACTACTTATCCGTACTTTTCAGTTTTCACCATTCAGCAACTGTAGACCAATGAATCATTATGTCAATTGTTTTGCTACAACTTTACAGACATGTACAAAGTGCAACATTTGGTGCCTAAACTAAATAACAACCGCACGGGCTAAATTACTAGTAACAAATAATGTCCATGTGATCAATATGAATCTACGAATGGTTGAATGAGAACAAGAAGACAATCAATCAAAAGCCTCACAATAATATAATTGACCACCCATGAATCAAAAAGAATCTTATCCACGCTTGTTTGAATTAATCATCTCCATAAACATATTCCAGCAATTGTTGTTGATGAAGAATGAAGAAAAGAAAAAAATTACAAAAGAGAGAGTTGAAAACTGGCAGAGAACGTGTATTACCAAGGGAGAAATTCAGGCTGCTTCTTTACACAATTTTCAACTCTTTAGTCCAAAATAATTGTTTCAAATCGGAAAATGTTAGTTTTATTGCGAAATATCATCTATGCCTTAAAAACACGGGAACATGCACGCTATGCATTGTCTAACACGTACGCGATGCGTCGGCTTCCCACTCCAAAAAATAGTACGCTATTGAATGCCTAACACAAAAACACTCTCAACAACCCTCTAAACTTCCAAAAAACTAAAACATCCTGTGTGAGTACCTTGATCCGATCCTGGGCCTCATTCTGGACTCCCAAAAGAATGTAATAAATGTGCATAACACATTTATATAAAAAAATAGAGTCGTCACTCTCGTTTATATAGAAAACGAGAGAAAAACTTAGATTATGGGTTCAAGGGCTAGTTACGAGTTGGGAAGGTGTTAGACACCCAACTCGCCATTCGGTCTCTATGATTGCATGCTCAAATTTAAATTCTACGAGTTTATTATACTATGTGACTGAAAAGAAAAACGGATCACAGAGATTTATATCTCTGTTTACGTTATAAAATATAAACATGCTTTATTTATTACAAAATAAACTATATAAACATAATGCATATTATTTAATGGAAAATAATCTAAAAAGAGAAATTTTATACAAAACTATTTATTATATATATTTTACATATTTATAAACAATATATATATATATAGATATATACGCAATAAAGTAAATAAAATAAATAAAAATGAGTTGGACCATCAACACTGACATCACAAAAGGAGATTGCATGGTTTGGGGTGCGGCACACCACACAAGGCCTCAAAGAACCCAAACAATGCACATTAGGGGTGCAATTTGGTGCACGACACACACACAAGGCGTCGCCCCAAATAATGAACATTTTTTATTTTTACAACAGCTTAAAAATTAATTTTTCGATTAAGATTTCAAGCTTCTAAACTCGTTGTTCTCACATAAAATTACATATTAATATGTATTAAAGTATGATTAACAATACTACACAAGTTTAACTTCAAATCGAAGTTAAACAATCAATCAAAAATCAAATTAACACACTATTAACATATAAAAACGAAGAACGAAACTTCAAAACTTGAATTTAACGGATATAACACATGTATTTATGTATCAAACACATCGGAACTAATTTATATACACATTTACAAATTATTCGAGCTATTTACATATCAAAATGAAGGAAAATAACGAGCCAAAGGATTTACCTTCCGTTTTACAGAGTCGTTTGGGCCATATTCTAGGCCGTTGTGTTGTGCTCTCACCGCTACCGATACGAGGAAAGGAAGACTTACGTTTTGTATTGTGTTTTGTGTAATTGAAAGAAACAACTCAGTGAGTTCTTTGTGTTCTTCCTGTGTGTATGTTCACCGCCAAGGGGAAGAGAGTGAGGAGAAGAAGAAAAATTCTTCTTCTACGTGCTTGATGTGTATGTTTTTGTGTGTTTGTATGTGTGTGTGTGAGAGAGAGAGAGAGAGAGAGAGAGAGCGAGAGGACTTTCTCTTTTTTTCTTTTCTTCCGAGAGAGAAAGCTAGCTTGCTCTTTGGGTGAGAGAGGAGTATATAAATGAGAGAAATGGATTACCCTCATCCCCAAGAAAGGAAGGAAGCTTCGCCCAGCCTTGGTGACCAAGTTTTTCCGGAGGAGTGCCCCAAAAGTCCACATCGTCGACCAATTCGCAGAGAAGACAACAAGGCCTCGATATTTTGAGATGCAGTTCTGGGGAAGCCCGCACACCACCATGCTTTTGTCTTTTGGCTTTATTTGTGCACTGCAGGCCCCTTAACTTTGTATCTTCAGTTTTGACTCTCATGTTGAGTAAATTAAAGTTTGTTGTGTTTGTTGGACCGTTAGTCCTGTTGGATGTGTTGTTTCCTAAATAATCATGAAAATATGTGTTAGTCCATTTTATAAATAAATAATTATTTATTGGACAATGTATAATATATGTGTACGAATTCTGGGTGTCTACATCCAACGATTTCAAAGCAAACAACATCCGACGATTTTGTGAAAGATTTGAAAACATTATGGTGAGTTACTAACAACCAGAGAAAATGTCTTCGCAACTAACCGAGCACCGTAACAAGAAAAACACAAAACACGAAGTTGAAGAAGTTTTAGATATGTAATACATTTTATAGTTATACTTTTTGTTTACAACTTCTGAATAAAGTAAAATCCGTACGTATACATTTGTATAAAATCTCGCTTTTGATACATCGCGATGCATTATTTGAAAAAACATGGTGTCATTGGAAAAAATTGTTGCATTGTGTTTACTGAAATATGAACAACGTTTGTAGGATTTAAAATTTTGTGCATCGAAATGCATGACTTTGTGCATCGCGATACATCCTGTTTTACTTTTCTTGTAATTTTTTAATTATGTGATCAGTAACCACAATATACGTGTTATGCAACCGCAATGACTTAAAATCCCACAATGATAATATACAGATCAAGTACAGTCCTCAAATGTTCGATTACATACGAATATCAATTTTGATGGGATGAGCATATAAAGACTAAAGAAAACACTTTTTGGTACCTTATAATGAGCATAATTGGTGATGATGTTGTCCACGATCGTTATAAGAAGGGCGATTCGATAATAAGGACTTGCCAAATGCTATGTCAATGGGGAAAATGTGTTTTCTGTTTGAGCGAAAGAGGTTGAAACTTCAATCAATAGATGCAAAGCTCATATTCGGCATCAACAATGGAGAGGAGGAAATAAACATATCTTTTACAAATTGGATCTCACGATTTCCTCCAAAGGTGCTTCCCGAACAAAATGTCAAAAGAATCAAAGAACATAAGATTGAAGCCAAATTAAGTTGGTTTTGATAGAATTAAGAAAATGATAGAGAGTCGAATTAAGTAGATATCGATCGCATCACGCTTGACGAACCTCGCTTATTTTTGCGACCTTATTGGTTGTAACCAAGACATCCTATATACCATGGGCCTTCACAAGCCTTGTGTTGTATTTAAACACAATATCAACGTACAACCGGTCAAAACATGTCATTGATTTATTATTCAAAAGCTTGGAAACTACATCCGATGACCACCTAGAGATGTGTGCGATGTTGTCAAGAATTAAGTTCACTTGTTATTATTATATGCAATCTTTGTGAATGATGCATGTTGATTTGATCATATTAAATTTTTTGAATTCCTCTATGCAGTATTGGTTGTGTGAGAAGAGTAACGTTGTGCAACCCGACTCGTGAAACTTATATCCCGAGGTTTGTCAAATGGGATTTGAGGGACCGGTCCACAGATTGGTTGAATCCAATTTTATAAGGATCATGACCAATAAGGTGAGTGGTTATAAAATGACACATTAATTCTATTAGAAATATCAACATTACACTTGCGATGCACACCTTTTATTTCCGATGCACACAATTGTACTACATTAACAACATCACATTAACGATATACAAAGTTGTGCATCACGATGCACAAAAATTGTATGAAAAAGTACTATGGTGTTGCATGGCGGTGTACACTTTTTTATTCTGATGCACAATTTTTATACACTGTTTCATTTTCTTATGGTTCAGAGGTTTGATGATATTCTCAATATAACAAAAATAATGAAAATGAACTGCTGGGCAAAGAAAACAATGAAATGGAAATTTTTGGTAAGGACTCTCGTGGATGCCCCGTAAACAACGTGAATTTAGTTGAGGTGAATATAGGTGTGGATGCAAAATATCAACAAAATGCTACAAGTGCACCTAGGGGATCACTAATTAAATGGGTGGGGATCCAAAATTCTTTGTGAAGTCTGTGGATGATCAACAAGACGTACAGTACTGCACCCAAGGATCACCATTAAGAGGTGGAGTGGACCGATCCGCCATGCGTGAATGTGTGACTCAAACACAAGTCAAATCAACCGTAGGTGAGTTAAACAATTAAGCAAGCTAAAATTGAAAATGACAAAAAATCAAGAGGTTAGAAAAGAATATGGTGAATGCCTTTAGGAGGAAGTGCAAGGAAACTTAAAAAGTTTCTCAAATTTGGACTTTCCTAATTAAACTAGGGTTGTATTAATTAATCCTAGGGTCAATTGGAGAAGGTCAAACAAGTTGATCCTTATTGTAAAAGGATTCCTTTATTGATATGAATTAAAATTCTTAATCCCAATTTAATTCGTTTTTCTTAAAGCCTATAAAGAGGTGATGAGACTTCAATTATTAAGAAGACTCAAAAGAGACACAAATTGTG